>CAXAKX010000754.1:0-21600 GCA_963969525.1 Ontholestes murinus
GTTAATGGCCATTTGTTTTATTGTCGCAATTTCATTTTCAAAAGAAGTTTGGCTTAAAGGTAATCTGACAGCTCTGTTTATTAAAAAATTGAATGATGCCATTTTTTGTTTAAAAGGATGTCGGGAATTGTTGGGAATTATAGTGTCGGTGAAGGTAGGTTTTCTGTAAATATCATAAGTTAGTATGTTGTTAGATTTGTTAATAGATAGGTCAAGAAAATTAATTGTGTTGTTAGATTCTGTTTCAACGGTGAAATTAATTGAAGGGTGAAGGGAATTAATAAAATTAAGGAATTGTGTTATTTGTCTACTGCATGCTTCGAAGGTGCCAGTAGACAAATAACACAATTCCTTAATTTTATTAATTCCCTTCACCCTTCAATTAATTTCACCGTTGAAACAGAATCTAACAACACAATTAATTTTCTTGACCTATCTATTAATAAATCTAACAACATACTAACTTATGATATTTACAGAAAACCTACCTTCACCGACACTATAATTCCCAACAATTCCCGACATCCTTTTAAACAAAAAATGGCATCATTCAATTTTTTAATAAACAGAGCTGTCAAATTACCTTTAAGCCAAACTTCTTTTGAAAATGAAATTGCGACAATAAAACAAATGGCCATTAACAACGGATACTCAGCAAAATTAATAGAAAATTTAGTTCATAAACATAAATTAAAACAATACCAAAAATATATATATCCAGTAATTACACCCACTAACAACAAAAAAATTTCAATGTTTAACATTTTTTGGCCTAATAAGTATCAAAATCAAAAAAATCCTTAAAAAATGTAACGTTAATGTAGCTTTCAAATGTAGTAATAAGATATCAAATTTAATTTACAATCCAAAACCCAAAATTAATATAATGAAAAGAGCAAGAATATATAGATTAACATGCGGGTCTTGTAAAGGAATTTACATTGGTCAGTCTGGTCGGAATTTTGAAACGCGTCTCAAAGAACATGAACGAGCTTATCGCTTAAAATATAACAATTCAACTTTTGCAAACCATTTATTAGAAAACAATCATATTTTCGGAAAGGATGTACTTTCAGTAATCCACTTTACCGATAAAGGTCGTAAAATGGATTTACTGGAAGCACTCGAAATTCATAAAGCCAAAATTAATCCGGGTTTTTCCATTCTTAATGACCAGACCGACGTAATGTATTCTCCTCTTTTCGATAGTATATAAGCAACGTTTGTAATAAATTTAGGTACTTTATGTTTGATAATGATCAGCTTATGATCGAAACTAGTCACAGTTATACAAAATATAGTGGTAAAACAAAGTTATAAAGTGTTTTATTTAAAAAAAAAACTTGTTTAATTTGGCCATCAAAAACCGAACAAATATATTGAATCATCCAATACAATTGAAATTTGACTAGCTAATTCATAAATTGTAAGGTAACACTTCCAATATATTTTACAGAAATGGAGAGAATGTAACGCTTGTAAATAATTATTTCGTTATAGAATATAAGAAAACAAAAAATTCCACCTTTCAAGAGATTACGGAAAGCAAAAATATATGTTGGAAATTGCCCACCTGGAAAACTAATGGGCCATTTCATTATTAAATAAAGTAAAATATGAAGAAGAACTAAATTTATCTTGGAAGATTATGAAAATAAAAATAGATTACAAATAATATGCTGGTTTTATTTTTTATTTATATTAGTACTCATATTTGTGTATGTATATAATTTTATTATATACAAATAATAAGGATTTTCTTCGAAAATAATTATCCAGAATATTGCCTAAAATGATGTAGAATAAATTGTTGATTAATTTTTCATCAATTAAAATCGAACCCCTTTTAATAATATTACTAATATACACATACGGCATGAAATCAGTGTATGTTTGTAACATTAAAATATAGCCCAAGCAAATGTTTTATATATTACCTAAAAACTTCTTGTACTTCAAACAAATCAATAATTGTGGCATTGGTCGAAAAGGAAGTCGAAGATTGTTTGGATTATCTAATTCCTTTACTAGTAATAATAGAATACGAACTGTTATATTTTTAGTTAATCGATATCTCTTCTGAAATTAACTATCATCATAAAATTCGAT
This sequence comes from Ontholestes murinus, assembly GCA_963969525.1. NCBI lineage: Eukaryota > Metazoa > Arthropoda > Insecta > Coleoptera > Staphylinidae > Ontholestes > Ontholestes murinus. The sequence goes on from CAXAKX010000754.1 coordinate 2,110, forward strand.
TGAATTACAGCATACTAATATACCTTTCAAATTGAAAGCCACATGATAGTTATTAAATATATAATTTTATTAGTATTATATTAGGTTAGGTACATACTTTTTCGTCAATCACTTACTTTCCAATTTATTTCCATAATAAAAAACTTCATCCCGAAATGCGGCTTCATCCATTTTATAATTTCAGTATAAAATAATATAATAAATATATTAACTAATGAATTATAAAAATATAGAAATTTACAGATTGCGAATAATCTAGAATGAATCTCGCGGGATTATTGAATGGACTTATATTATAAAAAAAATTATCCTCAAACTCGAATTAATTTGCGATAGTACGACTGTAAGTGATTTGTTTTGTAGTTTTAACAAGACAAGATTTGTTGTAGATTTATGAAATGCTTTCGTGTTTTGGCCGTGGGCCATGAGGGGATCGAACCTGCGACCTTCGCGTTATTAGCACGACGCTCTAACCAACTGAGCTAATGGGCCTGCTAACTACTTAGAAACTTTTTATATTTAGTTCTCTTAGTTTAGTTTTCGCATACCATTTATAAGAATTTATAAAAAGTCTAGTTATCTAGCATGATTTTTCTATGTTGTTTAATTCACGAGTATTTATCATAATAGTAATATGATTCGATGTATCACAATGTTATTTTTCTCAAATTACGAATCCTCTTATGTAACCACAAATATTATTGAAATAATTTACAAATGCGAAAACATTTCGTAAATCTACAACAATGAGACAAATTACATATTGAATCAACTACTTCTCTGGTTAATACCTCGACAGATATTGAATTCTACAAAAGTAATTTGCATGTTACCAATAGCACAGCTATCAAAGCATAAAAAATAATAACTAAATGTACGTTAAACAGTTTGTGAATGAATATGGAGAGAGAATATATGAAGCAATGAATTTACGCTTATAATAAACTAGCAAAAGTAATTAAATAAGGGCAGAAGGACCGCAGGTCTATAGCCCAGATGAACTAACACCATTTATTTGTTGTCATATTTATTGTTATTGTTATTGTGTATCATGTTTTGTCCAAATAAAGATTATTGTATATATAATTAAATAATCGATTTCATTACTTTGTTAGTTTATTATAATTTATTATACATTCATTCACAAACTGTTTATTATTAAAACTAAACTTTTTTTGGAGGCGTTTACTTCGTGGTATATTTTCGATTTTTAAATAAAGGAAACATTTAATGAGAGAATCGGCTGTTCAGTCGACAGGGAGGCTCCTCCGTACTGAACGGATAGCCGGGATGCGGCCTGACATGAGGATCCAGATGAATAACAGGTCAAGCGCGCATCGCTGTAGCCGCGATGTGAGGATGTGCACAAGACTACCCACCTGGTGGCTGAGTCGACCCTGAGTTCTCCTTAAATGGGCGGTGAGAACTAACCCACTCCGATCAATCGGCTGCGTTATAAGGTCAGACTTACGACAGGATGAGCCCCTGGAGGCAGAGGGGTGTTTAACGGACCCAGCATATGTGCCAGGCACCCGTTGGAGCGCAAACCGTCCTCGGTGGCAAAGGGATATAGGTATATAGTAGCCCTGGCGATCGATTATCGACGTTCCCAGTGCGGGCTCTGTGGCGGGTGGGGAGCCAAAAGGATGAAGTTCTATCCAACTAGCATGGACAAAAAAAAAAATAACAAAAACAACGGTAGGTGCAGGCAGGTCGCAAAATCAACCTGCTTCTACGAAGAAAACAACGATTATGGGCGAGTCCCGCAACAAACAGTAGCTGCGGGCGGGACCGAGCTAAAGCGCAGAAGGAAGGCCAGGAATGCATTGGCTGCTACAAAGACAGCTGAAGCCCCAAAGACCCCTTCTGGAAGAGAAGTGTGAAAAGAGAAATCGGTCCGCATCCTCTGAACCATCAGCCCAGGAAGGTGGCAAAAAAGGCATACAGGAGATTCTCCCGAAAGAATCCACCTCTCTTGAGAGGAAGGAGCGACGGGATCAGCTACAAGGAGGCTGCCTGTAGATACCTCCGTGTAGCCGTTATCGATCAGATCAACCCCATGGTTCAAAATCACAAAGAAACAGGCGGCGATGGTCGAAAAAACAATGCTTGGGGAGCTGAATAAAATGCTCGACTCCTCAGACTACATCCGTACATTTCAGGAGAAGACACACTCAGGAAAGATACTACGTATCACCTGCGATAATGAGCCCGCCCTGTAATGGCTCAAAATCGAAGTATCCCGCCTACCACCACTATGGGAAGTGGCCAAACTGACTGTAGTTCAGGTGAATGAGCTACCAACGCTGACGAAAGCTCGTCTGTGGATTCCAGGGCAACCGGAAGTCATATACCTGGTAAAGAGGCGTTTGGCGGCGAAAAACTCCGCAATGGAGGTGAAGAGCTAGTGCGTCTTTCACGTTGAGGATAAGAAGGAACCCTTGCGACGCCTACTTGTCTTCGTGATAGGGAAAAAAGTTGCCCAGTTCATCAAAGAAAAGGGAGGGAGGATTAACTATAAATTCACTACTCTCCCCATAAAACTTTCTAATTCAGCCATAACAGAAGCACCTCGGGGGGAGGTCCCGATGGAAACGGAGTATGAAGGCACAATGGGCGCAAGTCGCGTTTCTCACACTCTACTATAAAAGCATATAAGGATTCCTGCCATGCGAGAAAGGGGCAAGACTCCGGGAACGCCACACCCTGTTGGTGCGGAGAACTCGACCATCTTAGAAGAGCTGCGAGAAAATCCTTTAATAAAGCGAAGAAATCGAAACATCAGTCGGACTGGATGGTCTATAAAAACATCCAGCAAGACTATAAAAAACTAATAAGACAAAGACAAAGGGCAGCATGGAGGTCTTTTTGTGAGGAGGTTGAAACCACCTTATCAGCTGCAAGGCTCAAAAAGATCCTCTCCAAGGATCTCTCACGACAAATAGGTTGCCTAAAACGAAATATTGAGAGTTACTCTTCTAACCTCTCGGAAGCAGCAGAAACTCTCATTAACATCCATTCCCCAGGATGTACGAACTCCTCCGACGAAGATTGGCCAGAAACCAACGCGCTAGCCCTGGACGGTATATTCCCGTTCCTCCTCCAATAGGGGCCGGACATATCATCAACTCGCCCAGCTAGAATGTTCAGGGCATGTATTGCATTCAGATACAACCCTCTAGCATGGAGAGAAGTAAAAGTTATTATCATACCGAAACCTGGTCGTATAGATTATACACTAGCCAAATCATACCGCCCGATTAGTCTAACGTCATTTCATTTAAAAATGTTAGAGAAATTGCGCGAAAAATTAATTCGCCAGATGGCTTTGGTTACGGATCCGATTCACGCCAACCAACATGCATACACTCAAGGGAGAACAACGAAGTCGGCTCTGCACACTGTTGTAGATTGAATCGAAAGATCTCTTAGCAACAAAATGTCCACCCTGGGCGTGTTCATTGACATAGAAGGTGTCTTTGATAAGACGACCTTCAGAAAAATGGGAACTGCCCTCTCCACGCATGATGTGAACCCCACAGTTAGTGGGTGGATCAAAAGCTTGCTGGAGAATAGGGCTGTCATACTAAATGTAGGAAAAACCACTGTGAGAAAGATTGTTGCTAAAGGCTGCCCACAGTGGCAGCTACTTTCACCACTCCTATGGAATATAGTTGTTAACTATTCTGCTAACAGGCAGATTTGAGACGGTGTTATGCAGCCTTATGCAAGAAGCCCTCAAAATAATTGAACACTGGTGTAATGACCAGTCTCTCACCATAAATCCGTCAAAGACGCAAGTGGTCTACTTCACAAGGAAAAGGAAACAAGGTAAGCTAAAGCTTCGTAAGCTCCTCAACACCCGGTTGACATTGTCGTCGGAAGTCAAATATCTGGGAGTGATCCTCGACGGCAAGCACATCTCAAAATCAAATGTAAATAAGCATGTGTTTCCCTCTGGCAATGCCAGAGGGCTGTGGGGCAGACATGGAGGCTATCTCCCAAGATAGCACTTTGACTGTACACAGCGGAAGTAAAACCAATGCTAATCTATGGAGCACTAGTCTGGTGGCCCAGCGCCAGACAGAAAACCTCAGCTGCAAAGGATAGCATGCCTCAACACGACCGGGGCAATGCGAACAACACCCACTGCAGCAATGGAAGCAATGTTCTGCCACCTCTCGACTTATACGTAGAGGAGATGACCATGGCGGCAGCACTGCGCTTAAACTCAGTTGGACTCTGGTATAAAGGAGGTAGGGCTGGTAGACACTGTCACATCTTAGGGGAAGCTGCCAAGAAGACACCTCTCCTTGGAAGGAAATCGGGCAATTTTCCACCCTGCTAAGTCTTGAATAGATCATATAATGTATCGACAAAAAGAGGAACCGGGAGTGTAGATGGTGGGGAAACTCTCCGAATTTACACCGATGGTTCTAAAACCAAAAGTGAATCCGGGGCGGGTATTTACTCGCAACAAATAGACCTATCACTAGCTATACCCCCAGATAAGCACATAACTACTCTGTAAGCAGATATCGTTGGCATCATCAATGGGGCAAAAGAAATCCTAAACCGTGACATCCGTGATAGGAAAATCCAAATCCTTACAGTAGGGCAGCAATACTTGCAGTGAGTGGTTACAAGATCACCTCAAGACTAGTAAAAGAATGTCACAACACCCTGAAACAAGCAGCACAATCAATTGAGCTGCGCTGGGTCCAGAGACACAATAATGAAGAAGGCAACAGCAAGGCAGAACACAGACGCTAAAACAACGTTGGGACAACACCTCAGGCTGCAGACAGGCCAAGGAAGCAATGCGCTCACCCAAACTGAAAAAAGGCTGAATACTATCTGCGATTGTCCCGGGGGAATCTGCCTCTTATCACAGGTATCGTTACGGGTCACTGTCAGCTAAGAAAACACTTGTTTACTATGGGTCTGGTGGAAACCCCCATATGTAGAGCATGTGAAGAAGAGGACGAGACAGTGGAACATGTGTTAACCACCTGCCCGGCTCTCACCCACCTTAGAGAGTCCATACTAGGTTAGCTCTGGAAGAACATGGCCAACATTAGGGAAACCCCTCCAGGCGTTGTGCTGCCCTTTGCTCGTCACCTTGGATGGCTAAATGAGTGATCCTACGAGGGCTGTCCCAGCACACAACAGACCTTGTGAGACCTAGGTACTCTGGTCAATGATTTGATCACCCTTGGAAAACTCGATCCAGTTCCAGATACACTCAACCAAATAATATATTGTTATGGACACCCCACCAGAGATTTACAGAAGCAGCAGAATTAGCATTTTTTTAATTTTCATGAATTGGCGAAAATATAATTCAGCGTGTTCAGCAATTCTATGCTCTGGATGACATTAAATATAAAACACAACATGTGTATGTTTCAACAGTGTATCGGATGGGTACAATCCAAAACAAAAAGCAGCCTTTTTCGCGTAAGTAGGAGCATTTCCACACTTGTAGAATGAAGAATGACCTTTATTGTCTTTAGTTACTATTAAATTATTATTTTTAAACTTTTTTGTTATAGATTTAATGGTTTTTGTATCTGTTTGAAATTAATTTTACCTACAATATTCCTAATTTAAGTACTTACTAACTATTCACAAAAATATATAAGTATAACAAAGTTAAGTGTTTCCTTAATTTAAAAAATCAAAAATGTACGACCAAGTCAACACCTCCAAAATTAAAAAAAATATTTTAATACAATTTAAAAACAAAAATTAAAAAAGTAAAATAAACGATTACACCAGTAGATCGCTATCATTCATATTAAGGTGAATCAATTATATTCACTTAACTCCGGCGAAAATGTAAACAGAAGAAAACGTTAGATTTGTCACTTTCTCTAGATATTTTAAAAATTATGAATAAAATAATTGAAGAAAGGCTGACTGTAGACGTATTATAAACTATAAAAGTGTTCAAATAGTATATTATAAACCTTTCTTTTGAAAATCCTACTATAAATCTATATTCAATATAAAAGTCACTTTCTCTAGACATTTTTAAAATTATGAATAAAATTTCTAAAGACAACGCCAATTAAAGAAATTTAAATAAATAATGAGTAATTTTTATTCTTATATAATTTTTTAGTATAAAATATATCTCTTCTGACTTCTACTTTTTGGAAAAATATTAAAAAGTGAATAAAATTTGTCATTTAGACTTAGTTGACTTACCCATAGAAAGGCAACGACCAGCAAAACTCCAAATATTTCCTTATTAACTTCCTGTTGGTGGCTGAAGTCGGTATTCTCTTAAATTGTTCTAGTAACCTTACTTCTGCGGAATTTTTGGAACTGATTGGGAGCCAGGTCCATTTTGAGCTTTTACGTACGTGCACCGGTAAATATTTGCATTGTTCCTCTCGAAAATAATGGGTTGAGTGCACTTGTGGATTATATGGACCTAGTTCTACACGGGCTTGAATTCCTCCTAGCATTATGTAATGCCCTACCTCACATGGGTATCTTCCTTCCAAAATATTATAGCGGGCTTCTTCATAAAGTAATTCTAATATTTTCTGATCTCTGTATAATATGTTGTATTTAAAATAAAATGCAATAAATATTAATGTTTGCATTAAATATAATTTCTAAGTAATTTTAAGTTTAGTTTAGATGCATAAAATAGTATTGTTTTCAGATGTTTTAAAAAATTTTAATTTGTGTATGATGTGTTTAATCTTGAGTGTACCAAACGCAAAAAAGTGCTTCAAAAAATCAAATAAATTCAGTTCATATGAACATATGTTCAAAATATTAGGATTTAAAAATGTTAGCAACGGTTCCAATTTGCATGCATCATTACTTATATAGAGCTTTTTTTGAAATGTGCCTCAATATGTAGAATATTTGAATTTATTGCATTATATGTTCATTGTTTTATATGTAATTATTAGACTTTATACCTGAAAGATGATATTTTCAAAGAATTTTGTTTGACATTATCTTAACAATTGTTTTGCCTGAAAAGGGCAAAAACAATAATTTTCTCTGCCTGCTTGCGCTTGGTAATCTCTAATTGAAACACTGTCCTTAATATTATTTTATAATTACTTGATTTTTTCTTCCAGGTGTTGTGGAAAGAATACATTTCTTTGAAACGATATAATTGGCTCATCTCTTTGCTGTTTATTATACGATCCATGGCTGTATTGTCCAACTAATGAACGCCAAGCTTTCCGAACTTCATACGGTTTGTGTGTAGGTTTTAGTTGAAGTTCTGGAAATAAAATATAAAACTTCATTATCATCTCATTCTGTTTATAGCTAAGTTATACTATTATTATTTTGCTCAACAATAATCTACAGTATTAATTTAAGTAAGCACCAATACTTATTCTAGAATAATTAAAAAAGCTGTTTCATTAAAAAAATAGGAAAATGTATATCAATGTGTATCATACGAATATATTATAATTGAAAAACAACACCCAGGATAAATACGAAATAAAAGACCATGAAATTTCTATTAGAAACAAGTTTAAATTTTATATTCAATTAAACTACTATAAGGGTATGTGCGGTCTTGAACTTTCCCAAGGGAGTACCAGGCGAAACCCCCCTGTATCTAGCCTTACCTGGTCATGCGGGGCTCTGATCAGGCCGACCGAATATTTCCCTAGCTTCTCATGGGAACAAAATGGAAAACCCAAGAAGTATTAAAATAACAAAAAATACAGGCCGGGAGAATCCCAAGCCTACTGGGCCAGGGACCTCCCATAAGGCCAGCGAAAAGGCCACCCAAACCAAAGGTCAGACGATGAAATTCGGAAGGCAGGGGTATCAGGCGTCGCCAAATCAAAAGTGGCGAATCTGGTGAACAAAGGCCAAGATTACATCGAGGCCAAAAGAGCCGTAATCAAGGCTATATTCACCGTCAGCCAGCACGTAAGGGCCAGAAAAATCCCAAGGGGACGGGCCAGCCTTTACGGAGGCCGTAACGTCGGCGCAGGTTGCCATAGCGTGCCGGGGGTTCCCAGAAACCCAGCTCGACAAGGACAAGCTGAAGGCAGTCCAATAAGTCATCATGACGGCATAAGAGCACATACCGGAGCAAGGGTCACAAGTCCGCTTCGCGAAGTGCACACAGAGACCGGGGTATCTAACGATAACCTGCGCCGATCAAGCCAGCGCACAATGGCTAAGGGAGACAGTCCCAATCCTGACACCTTGGGAGGGAGCATCTCTCAGGGTGTTGAAGGGGGACGAGATTCCCAAGCCATTGGTGTGCACGGCATACGTCTCGGACGAGGGGAAGGATAGACTGGAGGCCTACAGGATCCTGAAACGATTAAGAATCGGGAACCGGGGCCTAAACACACACCTGTGGACAGTATGGGGGAAAACCCGGAGGCTAAAGGTATGATATGGACATTCTCCATTGACAAAGAGTCCAAAGAGGAGCTATTCAAATTGGACCACTACCCATTCTTCGGATACGGGAGGCTTCGGCTGCGTATTAAGGAGAATAGTAGAACAACGAGAGGGAGTAAACCAAGGCAGAATCCCGAGGCCACTACCCTGAACACCAGCGGAGACCCAAGGCACCAGCGAGGCCGGGGAGAACGTAGAACTAGGGCAAGAATATCCCAAAGAAGTCAAGCCTCCGCCAGCGGGATCAGTCCCCTCTTAAGGCCAAGGGCGTGCATAATTCACAGTGATAGAGTCAAGTATACACTAATACCGCAATTATGCACTGAAGATTCTGTTACAGGCATCATGTCGGCCAAGACGGAGGAAGAAGAGAGGAGCTGGGTCATCTGCTCAGCATACTTCCCAGGAGATGAGAGAGTATGAGTATGACATAGTTGCATACTGCGCGGAAAAGGCATACCAACTCATAATAGGGTGCGACGCCAATGCGCATCACACACTCTGTGGTAGCTCGGACATCAACAAACGAGGTGAGTCTTCACTTAACTTTATATCAGCAGAGGGACTTATAGTAACCAATATTGGCAATAAGCCCACGTTCATCACGAAAAACAGCAAAGAAGTACTAGACCTAACGATCTGTACCGGGAAAATGAGTATAGCGAATTAGCATGTATCAGAAGAACCATCGTGCTCCGACCACAGGTAAATCCGCTTCGATCTAGTCACATCTCTCATGACGAGCAAGTACAGAAACCCAAGAGAGACGAACTGGATGGGATATAAAGAGTCCCTCAGAGAAGCTCTCAAGGGAGGTACAGCATCGATAAGAGAGATGGATGGACCGGTGCTGGCAGTGGAACAAATCAATGACCCCATCAGGGCAAAACCGTAGTCAAACGATCCATAAAAAAATGGGTGGAGACACAGGCCCATAACTGGTCTACGAACTCACCAGGACAGAAACAGGCGAAACAGTTCCTTAAGAAACAATTGCCAAAATTCACGACCGAACTTCTGAACCAAGACAGAAAAATGCTCAAAACAATAGTAGGCCTGATAACAGGACACTGCAAGCTCAACAAACATATGAGTAAAATAGGCATAGTGGAAGAAGCACCAAGCAGATTCTGCCTAGAGAAAGAAGGACTCGTTCCACATCCTATGCCACTACGAGGGTCTAGCAAGGATTAGACATCAAAAGCTGGGCACCACAAACCCAAGCGCGGAGACCTATACCCAAGCCCCTCTGGCAGGGCTAATAGGACTAATCAAAGAGGCAAAACTAGAGCTACTCATCTGAGATAAACACAGATCCACAATAGTTCACAATAGATCTTTACCATTTAAAATATCATTTTAAGGTTAAAATTAAATTAAATTAAAGAAAAATATTTTAGTTGAATAAATCAATAAAATATTGACTTCAGTGTAAATTATTTTTGAAATTTAAATGAAACAAATAAATACGTTCACTCTAACATGAGGTAATTACCTAATTAACGGTTTTAACGAGTAATTTATTTTATAGTTTTAGTAAAACTCATTATTAAAAATTTATTTAAATTATTCGTTAATTTTCTATAATCACATTAGGGACTTTAATATAATTTATTTTTAACTATAGTTTATTTTAAACTTATATTTAAGTTTATTATTTATGTAGAAAATGAAAATAAATATGAAACAAAGTTAAAAAGTCTGTATATATAACGAGCAGAAGCCTTCATCGTTAACAGTATGCCCTAATTTCAAGCGAGTGATCGTTGACGAAGAGTTGGGTGTACCTAGTAATATTGACTTTGACTGCCTTCAGATTGCTTTGAATATTCTTTGAACTCTATCAAAATCTTATTAGGTGTTTAAAAGATTGGCCCATGAGGGGATCGAACCCGCGACCTTCGCGTTATTAGCACGACGCTCTAACCAACTGAGCTAATGGGCCTGTTGATAACATTTCTCCTGAGTATTTTAACCTAATATTATCAAATGCTTCAATAGTTATTTGCATTAAAATAAATTAAAACCGACTGAAAGATCATTGGCGATGATGAAAAAGAAGAGAAGCAACATAATTGTTATGTGGTATTATTGTTATTATTATTATTATTATTACAATATTATTTTCAATAAAGGCGGTTATCTCTATCCAAATTAAAAACTATGATTCTAAAATTGTATTTTTAACAAAAATATGGCCTATAGGAAAACAACTATTGTTTTATCTTTTCTAGGACTATAAGAAGAAATAAATGAATGGTTATTTAAATTTTGAAATACATATTTAGAAATATATGTTATACATGAACATACAAAATACTCATATAAAAATAAAGTTTCTGTTAATTTATAGGGTACTATTTTAACAATGAAATCAATTTTATGCTACTAAAATCACAAATGTATTAAGTATGCATTGTAGGATCTTATTTTATCATTCAATCAAAACAGAATGCGATGGCCGGGAATCGAACCCGGATCAACTGCTTGGAAGGCAACTATGCTGACCATCGCACGCACACAGATTTCTTGTGACTATTAATTGATAAAATATAATAACGAAGTTCGAATCTGACAGCGTGCGGTCATTATCACCAATCTTAGATAATAATTGTAATGCAGACTGATAACGCACAAAGAATTTTTTGGCCTCGGAAGCAGGTCCATATGGCTAAGTCAGGGTGGTTAGGAGAGACAGGGACATATTTCTTCACGTTAACGGATCTTTCATAACCACTTTAAAATAAAAACATAGCGGAAAGTAATGAGTTACAAAAAGGAACGCTACAAAGGGAGGATATGAGTTTTATTTTAAGTGTACGTTTTGCAAGTGCAGCTATCTTTTTATATTTAATAAAATTTATATTTGTTGGATTAATGTTATAGTTACGTAATATTGCTTTTCGCTGATTAACTATTTCAGTGCATTAGTCGTCCCACCAAATAGGACTTCTCCTTAAATTTGGACTAATCGGTTCTTTAATTGACATTGTTGCGTTCACTGCAGATTCAATTACGTTTATAAGAAAATGGTATCGTGCTTAATTGCTTTTAAAATTAGGGACTACTTCCAATTATAAGGAAATATGATTGTTGTACTCAGTCCAATCGGCTTTTGATCTAGTATTCGGATTGATTATGTTATTAAAGAAGAAATCTTTTAACGATGTTATTACGGGATAGTGATCCGATATAAGAGTGTCATCATAAACATCCCATTGAGTGTGTCTTGAGATATGGGGGTTACATAGCGTAACGTCAAGTCTGATTGCGTATGTGGATATGATATTCTGGTTGAACAAGAGTCATTTAACACTACCAGATTGTTTGAGTCTATAGCGTTTTGTTATCTTCCAGTGTAATCCATGGATGCTGAACCCCACAAAGGGCTATGTGCGTTAAAATCGCCGCCGATTATAACATTCGTGAGACTTTAGTGAATAATTCACCCCAATCATTTGGGGATGCCCGAGCGTTATATTTTGTCTTTATACGTAATTACAATACCACACAATTCGATTAATTTATTAGTGATGTGAATTGAGTCTCCAATTTTGTAATTTATTGCATTCTTGATCAAAATCGCAACGCCACCCTTTCCGCTAGGTCTATCATTACGCACTATATTGAAGTTTTTAATCTGAAAATTTTGACTCGGTTTTAACCAAGTTTTCTGCAATAAACATATACCTATATTGTTATTCATGAAAAAGCCAACTAAATGAAGAACGTTATCTGATGGTTTAGTAAAAGTTTTGTGGCTGTAAGGATGGGCTTCTCCATTTATATTACAAAACCTCTCTGATATTTTATTCCCAAGTACATGAATATAATAATAATAATTATTATATTTTTCACATTTAGTTCCTTAATATCATCTGCGCTCAAAGTATGTTTTCCTTCAAATACACTCTGTATATATACATCTATTCTGTTAGCAAGCTCAATTTTATATTTCATGAAGTCATCACGGTAAGGATTTGGAGTGACAGGGATACTTTGTAAATAAGTAAAATTTGATTTGGGGAAGGTGATTGCTGGATGACTAATAGGAGATGATGGTTTACGTTTTTTGGTACCATTATCGTTACTTGGTTTTTGATGCTGATTAGCTGGTAAAGAAGGAAAATCAGGTGCATTTGCTAATAAAGAAAACCTGATTGAGTTAGTAGCATTCACGTAGGAAGGTATTTTTTTAACCATTTTTGCTTCATTATATGATAAAATTTGTTGAGTCATTAAGTCTTTGGTATTTTTTTTTCTTTAAAAATGGGACATCCTCTATAGAGGGAGTTATGATCAGATAATTTAAAGTTTAAATAAATTTTATGGGTGGAAGGAAGTGTACAATAACCGTCATGAGATTCCAGGTAAAGTTTACATTTCTTCTTTTACCTGCAATTTTTAATCAAATGTCCGAAATTAAAGCGATTATAACATTGCAACACTAAAGGTAAATATGTCTCAACTTCAAATCTGACGCTCAAGATATACACGTATGACGGGAGTGACGAACCAGCAAATGTCAGAACTTTATTATCAGACACGATATTTTCCAATATGAAATCCTCTTTAAAGTATGTATCCAAACCTTTAATTAAGTTAATAATAAAAATATATAATTCCTTTACGTTATAGAAAATTAACTAATAATTAGAAAAAACACAAAAATATTTCGTAAAATATACAACAAATGAGTCTTATTAAGACTACAAAAAACAAATCACTTGTTGAAACAACTACTTCTCTGGCTAATACCCCGACAGACATTGAATGATACAAAAGTAATTTGTGTGTTACAAATAGCCAGGCTAGCAAAACTAGTGTGAACGAATTATTTATGTAAAATAAAATGTTTGAATGTACATTAAATAGTTTGTGAGTGACTATAGTATGATACATTTCGAACAATAAATGAATTTAGGTTGGTGTAATTAAAAATAAATTAGCAAACGTAATTAAATAATTTAACACTCAAGATTATAACCATCTGCAGACACGTGTTTCGATCTTTCGATCTCTTTCGACGATAGGTCGTAATAGAATTAAGGTAGAATTTAAGGATCGGAATGCCGCTAATAAGGATATTCAATTATGAATACAAACAAATTAATTGCGTATGTGCCAAAGCACATAGTGGAGAGGAAGGGTGTAATACGAGGAGTAGATACTAGTTTAGATGTAAAGATGTTGTGAGTGAAATTCCTGTAGTTGAGTTAAAACCTATATGTCGAATCAAAATCACTGTGTTTAGCCAAAAGAGAGGCTGTTTTTCTTAAATTTAAGGGGAATAAATTACCTTTATATTTTTAGGTCTCGTTTTTATTCAACCAGTTTTACAATGTTTTAACTGTCTGCACTGTGGCCATAGTAGTTCACCTTAGTGAGTACAAAAGGAATTCGCGTTATAGTAATTTACAGTACAAAAAATAATTCCCGAGCGTAATTATTTCTGCAGAATTCACCAATCCGCCTCAGGTATAAATTCAGACTATCAGTCCACCAAAATTCATTATTGTGTCGGTTGTCGTATATTCCAGAGTAAGTTTTTTTTTTTTAATTTAGTAAATGTCTTTATTTGTATTTAAAATTAATATTGTAATAAAGATGAACTGAAGAGATCTAAATATCGAAACACGTGTCTGCAGATGATTATAAACTTGAATACTAGATTATTTTAATTTTTTTTGGTAGTTTAATTTAATTAAATAAGTCTAAATTCAATTGTCCGTAACTTTTCATGTTATATTCACTTTCACACAATCTAAAGTACATTTTATCATTTATTAGTTTATTCAATAGAAATAATTTCATTCAATTTAGTGTTGCTTCCATAGTTATATTTATAACACACAGATTAAATTTGTATCATTCAACATCTGTCAAGGTATTAGCCAGAGAAGTAATTTTTTCAATTAAGTAATTTGTTTTGTAGTCTTAGTAAGACTCATTGTTGTAGATTCACGAAATATTTTCGTAGTTTTAAATAAGTAAAAGAGAGATCTAAACTTTCACGGATTATTGTTCTAGTATAAATAGTAGTACTATTGTATCTCAAGTGTGAAAAAAATTGAAATAAAACAATACAGTATGGAGGGTTTCACATATATTGTTGAACACTGCAACATGTTTTGCCACACAGTGGCTTCATCAGGCAGATGAATAATTCATCATTATTCATCTGCCTGACGAAGCCATTGTGTGGCGAAACATGTTGCAGTGTTCAACAATAAATTCGAAATCCTCCCAACTGTATTGTTTTATTTCAATTTGTTATGGCATTTCATCATATATCCGCCTCGTCAATTTAATATGTGAAAAAAAAAATATTTCAATTGGTCAGATATTAGTATAGTAATTTCTAATAAAATAAGCAGAGAATTCGTTAGCCCCCCTTTAGCAGAAATAAGCCCTGATATAATTAATCACTCTAAGAATACCTCTCCTGATTTTGATAAAATTACCTGTAATATGTTATCCCAGTTGTGTGAATAAGGTGAATGAATGAACAGCAAAAGTGAAGTTAAATGATAGTGACTATGGATTCAGAAATTGATCAATTACGATAGAAGCACTAACTGACCTGATTGCAAATAATCAAATTCATTCTCAGTCAATAAATATCAGGTTGCATTCTTTGCTACTTTCAGTAAAGCCTATGTTTCTGTCAATTTGTACATTATTAGATAGCAATTGGTATGACAGGGAAAGTATCTAATAATATAACTATCTCTGAGCAAATCGGCGGTAATGATATTTAGCAGGTATAGATATTTTTTAGCGGATTATCCTCTTTGAGTATGATAATATTTCCATTGTTAATACATATAAGTGCATTCGCGATGTCTTGGACAAAAAATACTTTAGAAAACACATATTTCATATTTACAAAATAAGTGTTCAAAAGGTCTAAACGTAACTAAAGTCATATCTAAAGCCAAATATTGATGTGATTTACGATATGCAATACTGTTATATATTCGGTCATTAATTGACTATCATAGCAGATCACATCTCCTGATAAGCGCCGTGTAAGACCGTTTACCCAAATTGGTAAATATTATTTCTTTAACTACATGGAAAATGTCGAGTGGGGTTTTGTTTATGAAACGATAGGCTGTCTGGAAGGAAAATTTAACAATTTCATGGACATTCTTCAATATGGCATTAGAGCCAATTTTCCTGAAAAATTTGTGGTTTGCAAAAACTTCTATAGTTAACTGGTATAACTAGTTATATGCGTGAATGGAAAATTTTCTGAAAGATTACAGTAACAGATTTTCAGACTTTTTGTCTGAATATAAAATACTGAAACAAAGATACAATAAAGAACTAAATAATGCAAAAATATCTCATATGTTAAACCAATGACAAAAATACTAACATTAAATCAGATACATTTAATGAATATTTTACGCAGGTAGTGGAGGAATAACACTCTACCGCCTTCTCAACACTCTGCAAGTGTCTTATTAAGTAAAATGCTAGTTCAACCAAATAATTACTTTGAATTCAAAAATGTTAGTCTCAGTACTGTTCGGAATATAATTAAGAAAATAAAACCTTCTAACAGTAGAAACATTTACGAAATGAGTACGTGTCTGTTAAAATGCATAGTGGATGTTATAATATCTCCTTTGACTCTCCCGATAAATAATTGCATCGATGAAGGTCTCTTTCCTCCAACAAGCTTTAGTAATCCCAGTCCACAAAAAAGATATATTATATCTAGTAATCAATTTGGTTTTCCAAAGATCAACGAGAGACGCAATATTAAATTTCACAAATGAAATCTATTAAGGCTTCGAAGGTGGCTTATATTCTGTAGCCTCTTTTTTAGATCTAAGTAAGGCCTTTGATTGCGTTTCTGCGGAAACTTTATTATTACAATTTTCATCCTACTAGCTACCGTATTTTAAATTCGTACCTGAGTAGCAGAAAACAGTTGGCAACTTTTGACAACACTGCATCTAAAGAGTTAAAGGTAACTCACGGTGTCCCGCAAGGTCTTGGGCCCTTTACTTTTTTTAATTTACATTAACGATCTACCGTCTCAGTATACTAATTCTTAAACGGTGTTATTCGCTGATGACAAAACCGTAAAAACTACTGGGCTTGATAAAGATATTGTACATCAACAAAATAAATGTGCCGTAGATCAAGCTTCCACTTGGTTCGTTGCAAATAAACTATTAGTGAATTCTGGAAAGTCAATTACCTTAACATTTTCTCTCAAAAGGAAAACACCCACAAACTATGCAAAGTTTCTCGGTATTCACTTGGATTTCAAATTACCTTGGCAGTTTCATGAATCTGAAATTTCAAATAAAATATACAAATTCACCTCTTAATACGTCATCTATGGAATTGTCTGTCTAAAAATTCTTTGAGAACAGATTATTTTTCCTTGTGCCAAAGCCATATCACCGACAGATTATTAATCTGTCCAAAATTGTATAACTTGCTACCTGAGAATGTAAAACATCTACTTTTAAATACTCAATCAAACAGTACTTAAAAAGTAAATAAATTTACAGTCTTGAAGAGATCTTGTCATCCAATTTTTCGGATATAAACTAGACCTAACATGTGTACTTTTATGTATATATATATTTTACATAATCCCATCTTCAAAAGATGAATAATAGGCCTAAATTAAGGCAAAAATAATGGTAAGTAGAAAGATCGAGGGACTCTCACTATCTACCAGTAAAAATGGCTAGAGTGGAAGATCAGCGCAGCTGCATGAACTCCGCCGATCTTCATCCATTCAAATTTTTGTATGTTTTATATAATTTTTTTTAATTTTCTTATGTATTCTGTTGAAAAGAAGCCAAAGTATAATAAATTAAACTAAACTAAACATATTTTATGGTCAGGCAGCGAAAACACATCTTAAAATCCTGGATAGAGTTCACTATAAGGCGTTGCGTATCTGTGTGGGTGTCATTCAGTCGACCCCTTGTGAAACACTTCTAGCTGAATCTTGCAAAATTCCCTTAGGGAGAAGAAGAAAGATTACCGCTTGCAAGTTTGTCCTGAAATTAAGGGATAAAGGCCGGGAACACTGGTTAAAAATAATAGCGTCTCCGGTATCAGTTGTTTAACAAGCATTTATTGGAAACATCGAGAGATACCATTTATTTTTCAATCTTTTCTGGATTCAGCTCATGTTAATGTTGTAAAAGAAGCTCAATTAATTAGTCAATTCTTAATATACAACTGTCTTACTTTCACCCCACATGTAACAACTCCTGTAAATACACTATGTTTTAACCACAAATAATTGATAATAACTTGATAATGACGATAAAACGTCGAAACTCGAGTCGTGCTGTGTTGTTTAGATTTATATAATTGTGCCTACACGTTATATAATACTTTTACAATAATTATTTGTGGTTAAAACATAGTGAATTTTTCAATTCAGTGTAAGTATGGATTACCACGTAGTAACAGTCGCAACCATTCTCTTTACCTGTAAATACAAGTAACGTGGCCCAATATGTTACAGACAGTGTTTAAAAGTGTTAGTCAATTCCCATTTGCAGTTCATATATATATATATATATATATATATATATATATATATATATATAATATATATATATATATATATATATATATATATATATTATTATATATATTATATGCAGATGGTTTAAAACATGTGATGGAGCTGGCCTTGCCTGCGTGATTCCATCTAAAGATATTTCAATTATGAAAAGGCTTCTGTTGATGTCATCTACTTATTCGGCAGAAGCACTGCCGGTAGTGGAAACTTTATTGTGGGCTGTTACGGACGAGATTAGTATATCCTTCTCTGGATATACTAATCTGTTCCTGGGAAGATAAATCATCCATTATATCATTAATAAATGTCAAGAATAAAAGGGGCCGAATTTCCTCATGGAGGATAATAACAAATGATCTATAACTATTGTAATCAATATACTGACATCTGTTACATAGATAGGGTCGCATTCACTGAATAATATCAGGATTAATCTCAAAAGAATGCATATTTTCAAAATAATTTCCTGATCTATAGTATCGAATGTTTTTTTTAAAGTCAGTATATATCACGTCAACTTGTTTATGATTATTTAAGTGCTGTAAGATTTAACACGTTAGATATAGTAGACCATCTTTTTACAAAACCATGCTGCCATGTTGTTAAATATAGTTAAATATGATTGTATAATATTTAAGTAAAAATTGATTCATACAGCTTTGCGAAGTTATTAAGAATTGACACCGGACGGATACGAGGGTAGATTGAAAAATTTCCGGAATGGGCAAGAGATGGCGCGCGTATTGTGAAATTGTTATGATGGTTGTCAAGGCTAACCTATTTTAGGTAAGCTGTCAAATTTTCAGACACGTGCGTCGTTCCGTTTTTGTTTACTAGGATATCTTGTGAAGCAAGTCAGGCACTTTTGCAAAAATGGATAAAAACGAATTTCGTGCAGTCATCAAACATTTCTGGATGGATGGGAAAAAGGCGACGGAGATACGAGATATTTTGCAGAAAGTTCATGGCACATTCACACCTTCATTTTCACTATTTGTTTCTGGGTGAGCGAGTTCAAACGTGGCCGTACGAGCACCAAGGATGAACCCACGCAGTGGACGTCCAAAAACGGCCACAAATGAAGAAATGGTCGACAAAGTCCATGATCTCGTGTTAGCCGATCGACGAGTGAAGTTGCACGAAATAGTAGAGACCACGGCATCTCATATCGTGCACGAACATTTGGGCATGAGGAAGCTGTCGGCGCGATGGGTGCCGCGTTTGCGGACTATGGACAACAAGCGAAATCGTGTGGCCACTTCGAAAGAGTGTTTGGCCTTGTTAAAGCGTAATCCAACGGATTTTTTTCGCCGATTCGTGACCGTGACGAAACATGGATCCACCACTACACACCAGAAACCAAGCAGCAGTCGAAACCGTGGATTTCTCCAGGCGAATATGCTCCGAAGAAGGCAAAGACTGTTCCATCGGCTGGAAAGGTCATGGCCACCGTTTTTGGGATTCGCAAAGGGTGTGATACACATCGACTTTTTGCAGAAGGGAAG
>CAXAKX010000755.1:0-77734 GCA_963969525.1 Ontholestes murinus
TTATTTCAATGCTCTGTCGAAGTATTAGCATAGAGAATTAGTTTTTCAAATTAAGGGGGGGTTTTGTTTTGTAGTTCTTAGTAAGACTCATTGTTGTAGATTCACGAAATGTTTTCGTATTTTTAAATTTATTATTTATTTTCTCAAACGAACTAAAGGATTTTAATACATTTTATTATTCAATTATGCTCCAAGTGGGTATTTTTCCTTAATCCCGAACGTAATGATTTCTGTAGAACTCACTAATCCACCTCAGGTATAAAATCAGACCTTCAGTCGATTATATTTCATTCTTGTGTCAGTTGCCGTACATATCTGAGTAAGTTATTTATATTTCATTATATTTATTATCATATTTCATTATATTTATTTTAGTAAGTGTTTTTATTTGTATTTAAGATCAATTTTATAATAAAGCTGTACTGAAGAGAGCGAAAGTTCGAAACACGTGTCTGCAGATGATTATAAACTTGAAATGCTAGATTTTTTAATTGCTTTTGCTAATTTAATTTAATGAAATCAGTTTAAAATTCATTTTTCATAATTTTTCATGTTATAGTTACATTTAAACAATCTAAAGTACATTTTATCATTTATTAGTTTGTTCAACAGAAATAATTTCATTCAAATTAGTGTTGCTTTAATAGTTGTACTATTTGTAACACGCAAATTAATTTGTATTATTCAATGTCTATCGAAGTATTAGCTAGAGAAGTAGTTGTTTCAAATTAATTTGTTTTGTAGTCTTAGTAAGACTCATTGTTGTAGATTCACGAAATGTTTTCGTATTTTTAAATTTATTAACCAAATCAATATCTTGAGTTAATGAAATGAAATCCCAATTAATAGAGTTGAAATATATGTTTATTAGTTCGTAGTTTGCATGCTTAAAAGGGTGTAATTTTTCAGCTGTGGCAATTTTAGATTCGCAATTTACTGGGATCTCAATGTTGTAAGCATAGTGATGCGTGCTAGTGGGAAGAAGAGATTTATCAGCTAGTGATACAGTCCCTTCAGGGGTAGTAGAAAAACATAGGTCCGGATACACTCCACGTGAGTTAGAAATATTAATAATTTGGGAACCATTTAAAAAATTTAAACAATTTAGCAATGCGTGTAACGCATGATTAAGTTGAGTGCATGTTGGACTGTCTGGTTTAAATTGTGAAGGTTGTAATCGCCACATTTTAACAAATTGTTGCAATTAGTGAATTCAACTAACTCTTCAAGATACTGAAATAGACATTTGACATAGTAAAATGGGACATCTGAATGAGAAAGATTTAAAGCAAGCTCTCCAAAATGAAACTGTGAAAGGATTACATTTTAAACCTAAAAAAAAACTCTGACTGCGAAAAATGTTTAAAAGAAAAAATGATAAACTTACCCTATCCGAAAGAAAGACAAGTAAAAACAAAAGTTCGAGAAAAACTTCACACGGTACACTCAGGCGTATGTGGCCCCATGCCAGAGGAAAATAATGCTGGTTATAAATACTTTGTTGCGTTCATAGATGAATCCGGCCTTTATGGCAGGATGTATTTCATTGAAAATAAAAATGAAGTCAGTAGAGAAGGATCGAAGTTGGTACACATGGATGTGACAACAGCATATTTAAACGGAGAGCTAGACGAAACAATCCTAATGAAGGTGCCAGCTTGTTTGGTAAAACATCTTACCGAGATTATGGTAGAAGAAAGTGCCGAAGATGACCTAACCATCTTCAATAAAGCAAAAGTAATGTTAGAGAATTTGAGAAAATATAAGGGAAATTAAGTCTGTTTGCTTAAAAAAACCAAATATGGTTTAAAACAATCAGGACGACAATGGTATAAAAGACTAGATTCTGAACTAAGAAACATTGGTTTTAAACCATTCTAGGCAGACCCTTGTGTTTACATATTGAGGAAAGGAGGATATGAAATTATAATCACAATATATGTTGATGACCTAATAATATCCTACTCAAATGAAAAGAAATTAAATGAAGTAAAGAAAAGTCTGAAAACAAAATTTGATATGAAAGACTTGGGTGAACTGAAATACTTTGGGAATAAATTTAAAATGTGAAAAAGAATACATAATTGAGATGTGAAATCTGTTATAATTGACATATCGCACTAATTTGTAATATTGAAATATCAAGTTGCATAGATTTTCCTCTGTAATTATCTTAAGTTATTGTATAAAAAATTAAAATCCTTACAACATTAACTAAGTTGCTTGCTTTATTGAAACATATTCTATAATCTCGATATGCTGCATTATTCTCGGTGCATATGCTGTTTTCATGATAAATAATAAAAAAACCCGTAACAAATATACAACAATATAGACTTATCTTGCGCGACCATACAATCTGCATGACTTATTACAGTAACCTAGCGATTATTATGGCCACACATAGTTAAGTAATAATCCAGCGTCCAAATCCAGATGGAATGAATTAATTTCCTGCGGAACAGTTTCTTTATTTATGTCTCGAGTTAACCGCGCGGAAGCGGCGGCATCCATAAATAACGTCTCCTCTCGCAGCCTCTTTAACTTATAACTCCCATCTATTGTGAATCGGCGGATTTATTCGCGACAAAGAGAAGAAAGGAGTGAAATAACCAGGAAATAAATCTGACGCGGCCCTTTCAGCGCTTGCTTACTTATTTATTTGATCCCGCAAAAATTGCAACTTTGCGGGTGTGCTCCGCGACGGCTAAATAAATAAACGGACGAACTCGAAAAAGAAAATATCCGCTCGAAAAGGAAAAACCGCCTTTAATGAGGTTTTCCGTTGCTTTGGCAAATCTGATTAATAAATGTAAATATTGTCCTAATATTTAGTAGATTAGTATTTTTGAATATTTTGAGTACATCTTCATGTCTTATTAATGCGTTAACACTAGTTGATTATGTAAATATATAGAGGTACTTGAAAATTTGCATAAATATTTGAAGTATAACTGATTATTTACCTAATTTAAACTAGGACAAACGTTAGTTAAAAGCTACATATATATTTTACCAATCAATTAATTACTTATTCAATCATTTTGTCTAGTTTTTGATTTTGGTTTGGAATTCCATTTGATATTTTTTTTTTTAGTTATTGTTAGATCCAGGAAATTGATAGTATTGTTCTTATTTATACACCTTTATTTATACACCTAAAATTTCCCGAAGAAATCCAATTAAATGACAAATAGTATAATGAAATATCACAGATAAAATTATGTAAGCCTTTATAGAATTTTTGTACGGCGAAGACTTGGAAAATATATAGTTCGTTAACTTTCTTTTATAATTATTCTCTGTATACTCTATACTCTGTTATTATTGTAGCCATCACATGCTTTTTTACGTTCCTTTGTATTATTTTATCAAAGTCCCCTTTTGTTTTCCTCTTTTATTTCCTTTTATTATTTGTATTTCCCATATTTATTTTACCGGTGCCTTGTGTGCCGTTATTTGCGTATGTCCTCTGGGCCTCTAGTCTATATATTTTTCAATTGCCTCGATATTTACTTCAGTCCTTGTAATTTCATTGTTATTCCTATCTTTACTAGTGACCTCCATTATCTTCCCAAAATAACTTGTCACTATCGCTTCTACTTTACTTTTTATTGAGTCCATGAAAATCATGATATTAAATTGTTGAAACAAATATTAATTTAATATAGCCTAACAAACTTATAATTATTATAATTATTAACGATATGCCTTCTTGCCTGCCTTTTTATTTCCTTTTGTAATATCTTTTTTCTTATTATTATTCATGAAGAATATATGCAAAATACTATGATGGTCTCATTACTATTTTATGATTTTTGTGTAGTATCAATGTTTTACATTCATGTGTTACGAGGGTGAATCAAATATAAACCGGATTTTAATAAAAAATAAGTATGTATGTTTTATTGTAAAAAAAGTATGTATTATTTTTCTGCATAGTCTCCGCTTTTATGTATAAATTTTTCCCAGGGAAGTTTCTTGGTACCATTATCGAAGAATGTAGTCGGTCGTATCTTCAGCCAATTGCTCACAAATGATTCCACATCTAGATTACTGTGAAAACAGCGTCCTTCCAGTTCATCTTTGAGGGGGTATCCCACCTTGAGCGTTCGAAAAATAGGTCATTTTCCTTTTTCCATATTCCTCATTTTGTTGCGATCAATTACAATTTTTTTGGCGCGGATCGCCTGATCCCAGGAGCCGCTGCACCAGGTTGCGCTGCCCTCCTACAGCTGGGTTTTCCCCATCGGTGGGATATCTCACCGCTCGGCCTATAAAATTTGCCACAAAATCGTGGTTTAAAATCCAAATTTGAAAAAATCGAAAATTGGCTCCAGTATTTCGATGCAGAATTTAATTCTCGATAGATTTCAAAGATTCATCGAAATCGGTTAAAAACTGTGAGCGTGAGATATTCCACCAGTTTAAAAAATGTCGTTTCGAGATAAAGGCGTTTGAAGTTTTGGAAAAGTTTGACTGCGGATAACTTTGATGTGTTCAGTTTGCACACCGAAAACTGGTCATTATAGGCTTACGGGTGTTCTGTACACGAATATGAGGTTAATTTTTAAAAAAGATGTGAAACCACACTTTAAAAAACACATTCACTGTAAATATATGCAAGTAGAAAATATCTTTAGTCACCAATCCCGGCGCCATACATTTGCCCTTCTACATTCGCATCCAGGTAGTCCAGGTGTTTACTCGCCGCAACGCTGTTTCTGCGGGCCTCTGGCGGCATCGGTGAGATGTCCCTCTTTTAAATGTTTCTGGCGAACTTGGGATGCATACTACATTAAAGTACACATCCCAAGGAACATTATAAGCAAAAAAAAATCAAATTTTTGAAACCGTCAAGGTAGGATACCCCCTTGAGTGGACCAAACATATAAGAGTTTCACGGGAACAAGTCGGGGCGATAAGGCGGGTTTTTCAATATTATCCCATAAATTAGAGCTGGAAGGTTTTAATGTTTACCGTTGTGATAGAAACGCTGCTGTAATTGGTAAATCGCGTGGAGGACAAGTCCTAATCGCCATACTATGAACCCTGAAACCCTACATGGTTAGATGTACATCTTCTTTTTACGAAGAAGTTTATGTATACGTCACCCTTGGTCCACCAAATTTCTATTCGGAGCTGTATATATTTCACCAGCTTCTGCAGACACCGTCTACGAAGAACACTGCTCAACCGTAGAACAGTTTATTAACTGATGAGGCTGTTATATGTTAAAAATTCATATTCACTTGTTTAGTAGTTGAATGTTATTATTGCTTTTTTTTTAAACGCAACAATTGTTTCGCCACTGTGGCTTCTTCACCATTTCACCATTTCTTCGCCTGTAGAACAGTTGCATGATTTCCACCTCTATCATCGTCTTTGTATATTTGGCGCCTCTAATCTCTCGCATATTACTTGAGAGAACAGTGAGTTTGGTATTTTTACAATCGTATTAAGTTCTAATGCTTCTATTATTGCTAACATGTTCCTACTTATTAACGCGTTTCAAATTAATAATATTACAAACATTAACTTCGAATATTTTCGAAGATTGTTCGGTGAGTGTGGCGAAAATGTCTCTTGCCGTATGGGCTAAATACCATCCAGCGTTAGTTATAAGTATTATTGCTGATTGTACAACAAATCGTAATTCTTCCTGGTATTCTGACATTAAATACAACTTTAGTAAGGCAGGTTTTTATTGAATCCGTCATACATTTTGTAATATTCACTGGGACACTATATTTATTAATAATGACGTCAATCATAATGTTAATTTATTTTACTCAATTGTTGATACCGCTATTGACGCGTTCATGCCTAAAATTGTTATTAAAGACGCAAAGCAATATCGCTTTCCCAAATGGTATAGTACCGAATTGATTAACAAAATGTATCTTAAAAAGCCTCTACATTTAAAATATAAACAATCTTGTCTAGAGTCTGATTATGTTAACTTTAATTTTTATGAATAATTTAACAAATAAAATACTAAAACTAAATTCAGCGAAAACACATATACAATTCTGTTATAGATATGTCGACGACGTACTTGCAGGCTTTAGAGGAACAGATAGGCAATTGCAACAGTTTCTGAATGAAATAAATAATATACATCCTAGCATTAAATTCACTCTGGAAAAAGAACTCAATCAAAATATTAAATTTTTAGACCTTTCCATATCCAGAACTTCAAATAACACGTTCCTATTTGACATCTACAGAAAACCGACAGTCACAGACACATTAATCTCTAATAAGTCCAGACATACATTCAAACACAAATTAGCCGCATTTGAAACTATATAGAGCCAAAACAATTCCGCTTTTTGATCAATCTTATAATAACGAAATTAAAATAATTCAATCACTAGCAGCAAATAATGGCTACTCACCAAATATAATCAATAAATTAATTAAAAAACAAGAATTGAATTCATTAGGTAAATATGTACTTGTATGCAGTCAATAAAAAACCAATTTCTAATTTTAGAACATTAACATTTGTCGGCCACATTACCCACAAAATTAATCAGTTTTAGAAAAACATAATATTAACGTTTCTTTAAAATCGCTAAACAAAATATATAACATCATCTACAATAATAAAACACCCATTGATATAATTTCAAAATCAGGAATTTATAAGCTAAAATGTAAATCATGTCAGGGAGAAATATCGGTCAGTCTGGACGCAATTTCAACACACGTTAAAAAGAACATATTAGTGCATACAGAAACGGGAATAATTAATCTACATTTGCTAACCACATCCGAGAAAATAATCATTCTTTTGAAGAAGATGTACTCGAGGTAATCCACTTTGCCGAACAAGGGCTTAAAATGGATTTACTCGAGTCCATCGAAGTATTTAAAGTTAATCATATTTCGGACATTCCGCTCATTAACGACCAGGCAGATCTTATATCCTCCCCCCTGTTTAATGTTTAATTTGTATGTTAAATGTAATTTAAAATACTATTGTTTGATAATGACAAGCTGAAGTTGTCAAACTATAGTTACAAGTGTAAATAAAAAGTGATACCAACAAAGTTAATTGTTTATTTATTTTGAATTTATCAAAATGTATCACGAAGTGATAGTCTACACTGATTTCTCTAAGGCATTTGATACCGTTGATCATACCATTTTGATAAATAAGTTGACTTAATTAGGTATCAGTTGTGTATTATTAATGTGGCTGAAGCCATATCAGATAGAACCTTGGCTGTCCGCATTGGATGTACAGTATCTGCAGTTGTTAGAGTCACTTCTGGGGTCCTCCATGGCTCACATTTGGAACCTCTGCTGTTTATCGTGTTTATTAACGACCTCGCACATGTTACTATTTATTATATGCTGATGATATTAAGATATACTCGGCCTTTAATAATATGGTAGCTTCTATGAAGATGCAGGAGAATCTGAATCGATTCATATATTGATACCGGCTTAATAATATGAAGCTAAGCGTCACTAAATGTTTCTTAGTTATTGAATTGACGAGGTTGATACAAGGTGAAATTCTATTATATAAGGTTTCTTAATTACTTTTTCAATAGTTATCATCTAGCACAAAAAGCCATGCAGATAATGGTCTGTACTAAAAGGCACTCTTACTAATTCAGGGACATAAATACCTTATTCTGTTTATATAAAACTCTCGTCCGCCCCGCTTAGAATACTAGCATGGTGTCCTTATGCAGTAAAGGATATATCAGTACTCGAACGAGTGCAGAAGAAATGTATAATAATAATAATAATAGGTAGGAAACCCTAGGGTGGAGTTCAGAGTAATGCTTCCATGAAGCATATCTGCTTTTAGCTCAACCCAAATACAAAAAGTCATATATATATATATATATATCTAATAATATATTATATAACAGGTAGTCTGAAAAGTTCGTAGTCACAGTAAAACAATTTTTTTTGCAAAATTCTATTTTATTATTCGAAAGTACTAAACTATTACATAGTGATATTTTTATTTTGTGAGATAAAAAGTATTTCAAAGAATAAATTAATTTTAGATTTGAATATGCTTTTCGGAAGCACTTTGAAATATGT
This sequence comes from Ontholestes murinus, assembly GCA_963969525.1. Lineage (NCBI taxonomy): Eukaryota > Metazoa > Arthropoda > Insecta > Coleoptera > Staphylinidae > Ontholestes > Ontholestes murinus. The sequence continues at coordinate 8,074 of CAXAKX010000755.1, forward strand.
GAAATGAATCTCAATTTTTTATCTATTATCAAACCAAGATTATTAGCTTCATCCACTAATTTCATAGTTGGTCCAATTAAAGATATTTGCATGTCTTCTTCATTTAACTTTTTACTAAATAAGATAGCACATTATTTGTTTTGATTAATCTAACTAACTAACTAAACAGTGTTGAGCATATGCATCTGTGAACGTTTTTAATTCCAAATTAATTTCATTTGCAGCAATGTTTATATCAGATGCTTTGAATGAATGCACCAGCTGTTTGTCATCTGCGTACATGTGGTATTTAAGATTTTTCAAATATTTTTCAAAATTGGATGTGTACACAGCATATAGAAGTGGCCCCAAGATTGATCCTTGTGGGATCCCTTTAGTAGTTCTACCAGAAAGTGTTTCCAAATTATCAATAATAACCGTTTGGTAGCGGCCTGATAAGTAGGAAGCAAAGAAAGTAGTGGCATCATTAGATAATCAAATATAATGAAATATTGACATTAATATATCATGATCTATAGTGTCAAATGCTTTACTAAAGTCAAGCATTACTAAAATACAATCTTTGCCACAGTCTCCAGCCGTAACTACATTGTCCGTAACATCAAGTAAAGCTGTCGCACAACTATGGTGAGGTCTAAAGCCAGATTGATGTTCGGGCAGAATATTATATTTTACTAAATGCTCTTTAAGCTACGAATCAACAATCTTTTCTTTTTAGAAATAGTAGGAAGTATACTAATCGGTCTAAAGTCTTTGGCAAGTGGTAAAATTAAAGCATGCTTCCAATGGGCCGGAAAGTAGTTTAGAAGTAAACAAGAATTAACAATATGTGTCAATACAGGTAATATATGTGGACAGCATATTTTTAACATAAAAGCATTAATATTGTCACAACCGGTGGCATTTGATTTTATATTGTTTAATACTTTCTCTATTTCAATTGTTAATTTTAATCATGAACAGCACAAAAAGAGTCCCATGCATGCAGGTATCGCCTTATATAATAAACTACCAGAAAGTATAAAATCACGCGATATTTCAATATTTAAATAGATTAAAACACTTCTGATAACAATTGCAATTTACTCTATCACAGAATTTGTTGATCTGTTACACAACTAGTAATAATTTATATGTTATATGTAAAAATAAACTTTTTCTACTCCTATAATGAAATAACATAATTATAGGTTACTTTTTTATTAAGAAATATGGTACATTGTATGTTATGTATATATTATATATTCATTGTCATAGCAACCATTGTAGCACTAGTGCTACAATATATCTATTGTATTTAACAATGGTTAAACAGGCCAGGGATATTATAATAAAATAGCATTAATAATATTAATATTGAATCAGACTAAACGATTTTTATAATGAATACATGTGAATTTCCTTAAATTAAAAAAATAAAGTTTTTCAATTACACGCAAATATTATACGAACATTATAAAATTTATAACACGCATTTGATTTTTGAGTTGACTTTTCTGACGTGAAAATATACGTCCCTACGGTAAATGTTCCATCATATACATGATCTCCAAGAACATTTCATAACTGTCTCAGTATCACGTATATTTTTAATAAATAAAAATTTGTTCAAGGTTAATAAGTAGAAATCTATATTTGTATTTTTTAATTAATATGTATAATCGTAGAAAAAGTATAGTGTACAATTCGTATACAATGACCATTGCCCACTCGTATGAATTGCTGCACTCGCCTTCGGCTCATGCAGCAAATTTCATACTCGTGGGCAATGGGTATCATTGTATGCTCATTATACAATACACTATTGTTTTATATTAAAAATATTCTGTTATTTGACATGTACATATATGTAAACTTTTATTCTTATATTTTTAATTTATTTAAATTGACGAATGTATCTGTATGGAATGAACATATTGTATTGTTTCCAAATTAAATTCAAACAATTCGTTAAAATGACATTTTTCACTTGTGTTGTAAAAATTAATTAATTCTTGGTTCACAGAAGTGTTAGGTATAATAATTTATAAAGAATTCATTAAATAGGTTTGGATCCTTAAGTGAATGTGGGATTTGTATTTTTGATTTTTTCGAAATAGTTAAATCTTTAAGCGTTTTCTACATTTGCTTTGGGGAAGTACGAAATTTAAAATCATAATACGCTTTCTTTTCTTTCCTAATTTAGTTTGTTGTTAAATTTCTTAATGATTTATAATAGTTAAAATGGTTTATTTGTTCTTTTGAACTTTTTGAGTGCATCGTCTCTTAGTTGCATCATTAATCTAATATTTTCTGTGATCCAGGGATCTTCTATCTACCACGTTTACTATCTACCACGTTTCCTTCAATTCAATTTAGCTTCGATTGATGAAACCACACTTTACAATATTGGGTTATCTCTTTTGATGAAATGTAGAATACATGCTGATATTATCTTCTGCATTCAACTTGTAAATGTATTAATAAATTTTCCCGAAGTAGTACAATAACTTGGACTGCATCTACCATCCAGGGATGTAAGAACAAAACATAGATTTTACGTCCACTTCATACGGACTAACTATGCTAGGAACTTTGGATTATGTAGGATAGCTCACAATGCTAACAATTGCAACTACAATTTTTCCGGTGGCTTTTTAATTTACGCCAGTACCGTATGCGCCAACATTTTTGATTTTTTTTTAATATTCACGATGTTCTACAACTTTTTTAACATGTATTGTTTCGTCCTTTAATTATTTTATATCTTTACTTCTATATATAATAATTATTATTATAATTTGTTTGCGTCTTTTTATTATATTTTTACATTTTTGTAAACATTCTACAATGGTATTACCCGTTAATCAATAAATAAGTATGAAATTTCTACCTCTGCAACAATTTTGTAGTCGTCGGTCAGTTTCAATCAGCAATATCCGTCTTAGTACTGCTTGCATGAGGTCATTGTATTATACAAGATTCGCGTTTTCTAACGTTGTGTGGCCACCTGAATTTTTTATGCCATTCGTAAACTTATGTTTTCAAAAGCGTATTATCAACGAACCTTGCAGTCAGTCGACAAGAATTTCGGAAGGTTTTAGGCCTTCCCCGGCTAAACATTTATTTAAAAAAATTAACAGACGTATGTAATTCGTGCTAAAACATGGTTCTACTAGAGGCAATAAGCATTAATGAACCATATCGGCATCCTTTCATCCCCCTTGAAAATTACCTCCAACAAATTCAACGGTACCGCGCACACTTCACTTAACGACATATAAATAAAAATTCCGGTTTATATTTGATCGACCCTCGTAATTAATTTAATTCGATACTAGTTTTATTCTTCTTTTTCTTCTTTTATTACTTTATTTTTTCTATAAGTGATTGTTCTATAATTCAAATACCAATTCTGTCTACATCACACAAAATTGACTCCTAAATATTGAAGGTGTTTTTAATAGGTATTCTTTCTTCTTCTTTTGATATGGCCATCGCTTTAGATTTTTGATCGTCTATTTTTATGTCAGTGTTTTTCATAATTTGATTTAATTTCCTTAATCTCTCTTTTATTTCATTCTCATTTCCCCTAGTTTTAATATATCAACTGAAAATATGCATTCATCTATTTTATTACCTTTAATTTTTTCTATTGTAATGTACAAGGTTTTGTTTCTCTGTCTGCTTCGTTTATTGTTTTGTCCATTAATATTATACATATTAATGGTATTGAATTGACGTGGCGAATACACTATTGTTGAACACTGCAACATGTTTCGCCACACAGTGGCTTCATCAGGCAGATGAATACTGATGTGTGGCGAAACATATTGCAGGGTTCAACAATTAAGTGAAACCCTCCCAACTGTGTTGTTTTATTTTAATAATAAAGTTCTCGAGCTTATCACAGCTATTGTTTTGTTTCATAATTTTTTGAATTTTTGGTATTTTTTATTATCCAGTCTCTTATTTTCTTGTATATACTGGCCGCCATAAGTAAAAGAACACCAAGAATTTTTATGAATATTTCAGATAATATATAAATAATCCACAATAAGAAATGATTAAAATTTCAACAAAAAATTATAGTAACTTTTTCTTTAATTTCAATAATGAGTTGCTCCTCCTTGATTTCTGGAGCACTCAGCAACTCGCCTAGGCATACTAGAAATCAAATTGTCAACGTCAGCCTGAAGAATTGTATTACAAGCTTCTTGAATTCGCATCCTAATATCCGGTAAAGTGAGTGGAGGTGGCTGAAGAAGGCCCAGTCTTCTGCCAATTTTATCCCACACGTGTTCAATAGGTGATAGGTCTGGAGAACGAGAAGACCATGAAAGTAAATCAACATTAGCTAGTTCCAGGAATCCCATAGTAACCCTAGCTGTATGCGGCTTTGCATTATCCTGTTGAAAGATAGGGCATTAATGTTGATTATGGAACTGTGTTTATTAGCGATTTGCGTTTAATATTGTGAAAATATGATCTTATGCCTTTTCCCCTTCTTTATCCTCATTGCGCTTCATTTAATTTTTGTTTTGTTTTATTCCTTGACTTCATTATAGTATTTTTCCTTAAATATTTGTTTTTGTTCTTAGCATAGTTATTATTTAAATAGATATAGAATTTATGCCTTACCTATTATTTCATAAAGTTTCACTAAGAGATAAGTTAGAAAATTATTCAAGAACTATTATTATGTTTACCTGATTATTTATATATTAGAACTGTCAGCCCTATTTCAAATCTTCTGGTATATTATTTCTGCCTCTTTAAATTCGATTAATAATTTAAATATACTGTTTAAAACAGTGAAACAAATCAAGCGTAAATTGTGTTATTTATATTACAAAATGTTTCACCACGTGCTACATGAGAAACTAATTCAAGAAATAATAATTTAAAGTTCGGTTTTTATTTTATTCTACAATACCTATATTTTCTAACTTTTCTGTTGTGATTAGATCTTTACCTGATGTTTTTATTATAATTTTCTGAAATTGTATTCCTTCATTACTTTTTTTCTACAGCTTTTTTCCAGTATATTCTCTTTTACTTTTGTATGTTGTACATTGATTACTGCATTTTCTTCTTGTAACAACTTTTCAAACTATCCTCCCCATTTCTTCATTACACTTTTCTCATATTTTATTATTTCTTTATTCCCTTTTTTTATTTTGCAGCATTCTTCTTACTTAAATACTTTTACTAATAATAGTTTTAATAACCTTTTTCATCTTCTATTTTCTTCAAATTTTGACAATTTCTTTTAACTTCTATTATTACATTTTTATTTACATCTTTTATATAATTCATAGCTTTAGTTCGTTTTATTATTCACATCATATTGTTTAACTGTTTTGTTTTATGCTTTTAGTCCACCATGCTGTTTGTTTTCTGTTTTGTTTATAAGTTTCACATAGTTTTCTTGCAGTTTATAACATTTTGTTTTTTAAACTGTTTCACACCTTTTCTAGTTTTATGTTCTAATATTTGATATTGATTTACGTCAATTTTTTATTTAACATATCTTCGTATTTTTCCTGTTCATTTATTTCTTAGCTTCTAAACTTTGTTGCGTCCATAATTTTGTTCTCCTGTACTTTTGATATTTCTACTTTATCTTATTTTTAATCAAAGGTAATGATTACTTCTTATCTCGCTTTACATTGCCTATTTCTTACATCTAATATTGATTAATGTTAATTTGGATTACTTTGATACATTGATTAACAATGCTAAAATACTTCCAAGGCCACATAGAAAATTATAAATAGTGAATGATATTTTCTTTCTATTTACTTCTTTTATAGTTTTAATCATTAATTTGTTGATACTTGTAATATACTTTTAGAGGCGAAAATACAATTTATATTTCTTTGCTGATAGGAGTGTCGAGTTCAATTTAGTACTGAAACTATTCGTAAAATCGTGTGTGACTCTTTCACTACTCTAGTATATAAAATAATGTCTAAAATAAAACGATAATAATTATTATTCCTGTTTCAAATATTTAAACGCCCATATATTTATAAATATATATGAGAGAGTTTTTAAATAAATATCGAAGTTTTGACGGTTTGTAGTACGTAAAACTTAAAATAATAATTAATATATGAAATAAACGTATGTTTGTTGGTTTACGTTTATTTCATATATTAATTACGATATTATTTTAAGTTTAACATACTACAAACCATCAAAACCCCGATATTCATTTAGAAACACCAGGATATATATTTATAAATAAATGGGCGTTTAAATACCTGAAACAGGAATAATAATTAGCAAAAACAGCGACTAGTGAACAAAGAAACGGACATGTGAACACTCATAATGTGCGCATCTGAGGCTCAGATAATCCTCACAAGACATCCCTAAATTGAATGTTTTTTTGTGAGAAGCAACTGAAGCTATTTTCTATCTTGATGCTTTCTACAACCCTAATATTCATTTAGAAACACCCGGTACTTAGGGTTCTAATCAAAATGGATAATTGCTTAGTGAAAGAATTAATGCAGAACATGATTAATGTGATAATTACATTTTACAAATTATTAAAAATGTAAAATATTTTTTATATGTCTAAGTAGTAGATTATTTATTAATAACAAGGAGTGGTAATCTATTAGATCTAGACAAGATAAACATAAATGTCAAATATTAAGGCATATAAGAATGCCAGGACAGACAATAGATATCACTTTAATGTAATATCTATCTTTACGTATTACCAGAGGTTCAAAACTCCAAGTAAAATTCATTGTTATCATCTGTGCTATGATGATGAGATCCAAAACTGATTGATTTGTTAGAGATATAATAATTATATAACTTTTCTCATAAATTAGTTTACTTATATATTTTTAAACATTCCACTAAATATAAATCGAATATGTGTTTCACGTCCTTGAAATGCCATTATTTATTTATTTATTTTACCAGAAATATCCGCATTTAATTTATTTAAAACTACATTCTTGTTCACGAACAGGTATGTATCCGCTAGATTTTAATATTTAAATGCACTTTTTATATTAGCACTTTAATAGCAAGGCAAGATTTAATGTATCTTCCAAGAAGTTACCCTTGTTGGCTAAACTAGGAAACATTGGCGCAGTCTTGAGAACTTTATTTGATGCAGTCGAACTTTATTATTAATTCGGAGTCGTGTTCTAAAAGTAAATATTGCTGTGACTAATGGCCTTAATTGGTGCATAAAACGCTTTGATTTCTCTTAATTATGTAAATCGGTGCAAAAACGCCCGCGAGAGACGCGAATTTGAATAATCAAGTCGTTTCAACGGATGCCTCTGTCATTACTCCAGAGTTCGGTTGCTCGTTTTTCTGCTGCGGACAGTTTCTCCGCAAAAAGCAGTCAGCGTTCTCTCACGGTTTTCTAAAAAAAAAACACGGAAAATTCCGTTGATTTCTCTATTGGTGGTGAAATCGCAAGATTTTACTGAATTGCATTTACTATTTGACTTACTTTGAAAGTGACCGATAATTATTAGATTCTCAATCAAGTGTTGTATTGAATTTAATAATTTCCCACAATCATTTTGATTAAATTATAATAATATAAAATGATAAAATAAATGAACAAATTATTTAAAACAATATTGGAATCATATTACCATGCGATCAGTGTATTTATGCACTATTTCACGAGATAATTAATTCAACGACTATGTAGGTAATACAAATGTATTTCTTAAAGGTTTAAACATCAAGGAACTAGAAAATAACGAACATAAGTTCTTGCAGAGGTAAAACCTATGAATGAAAGAAAAATTAGTTCACGATTTACTTCAAACATTGGAGCCGAACACTTTTTATGAATTCTTCAGTGCGAACTTATTGATGTTTTACAATCGTGTATATATCAGACAGGATTGTAAAATAATTTCTTTGATACTATATTACGTAAGTATATTTCAGAGAAATAAATGCATTATTTATTTATTTATTTAGATTTTTGGTTAATCTATGGCGTTAATTATTATCGATTACGTAGATTTTATATTTTTTGTTCGAATTTTTATGATTTTACGTAATAATAATTATAGTTATTTTAAATTTTTTAAATGGCATGAGTTTTGAAATTACCAAGTACTTAATCAATTAAAGACTTTTGTGCCAGATTTAACATTGTGTGCAGATGGTCGTCACAATTACGGTAGATAACTACCTAACCGTCGCAGCAATCTACATGATTATCTAGTTACAATCATACGATTCTAAAAATTCTTAAATATCCATAGTACACCCATTACAACTCAATAATCATTGTATTTTCTAGTGCAGCATGCTTGATTGCAGCAGCTGTTTTCTCGGCTATTACTAACATCTGGGCGCGTGCAAGTGTATTTTCTAGTTGGATAATTATGGACTTTTGGGTCGTTAGGTGGTTTCTTATTAAGGATGGTAATCACCTGTCGCATAAGCAAGCAACAACAGGTAGTATGGTTCATCGGTGTTTGTAGGTCCTATTTAAAACGGCGGTCAGCTGGTCGGTTCGGTGTACGACTCCTTGCCTTCGGCAGATGCGTGGTTTAGTAACACGAATTTACAGTTACAATTTACAAGAACCGGTCTTCGATTATTTCCTTCTGTTGCAGATAAAGCGCTTACGTCAGCCATAATTGGCGGCTTGAGTTACAATGGCCCCAAAGTAGGCCGTGCACGGTCCATTTTGCAATTATCGTTATGTTCAAGGACACTCGTGCGCTCCAAATTCGACCAATCTTAATAATGAAATTGCTTATTTAATAGAAAATTTATAGCTTCAATACTTAATAAATGGCATACCTGATTTAGACTCTATAGACTTTATATATGTTAATACTGCATAGCGATTGCAGTTGGTAATTATTCAGCATGCATATTCTATCACAAATTCCTATGAAATGTATAATTTTGTTTTGAAACTGCACTTGGTGATTACGGTTAGCAGAGCTATACGTAATAATACCTGCCAACACTACAAAACAAACTGCGAGATAGGGAGCATTTTAAGCTTTTATTTCCATAGCGGAATTATGGAATTTATTATCCATGTATTACGATTGCGGAAATTATTTGCCGAGTCGTTTAATACTTTAGATGAGCAACTGGTGCTCGTAAATACGAACGAGTTGGCAGTTAAATAATACTGATTGAGGGATCCCTTGCCCACAACGTGTACCCCTTTTTATTCATATGCATGTTAAACAGAACAAAGGCAAGTCTGGGAATTAAAATGCTTTGATATAAATTTTACCATTACTAAAATATAACTTATCTTTCTATAAATATTTGTTATACCATTTTATTAAATAAATTATTAAAAGATTAAGTTTTTAGGCAATAAGAAAAATCAGATACTTATCAATTGTGTTTTAATTAAAATTTCAATTTTAGTTTAAATGTTAATAGATTAATTAATAAGTTTTTTTGTTATAAAAAATAATTAATTGTATATTAGTAACTCTTTGGCATTGTTTGTTGTTTGGTATTTACGAAATTTATTTGAAATGGTGATTATAAATTTGTGAAATAGGCCCACACATCAGAGTAAAGATGTAACTAGTTTCGTTCTAGGCATCCATAACATTTCTAAAAGAAGTACTGAATAAAATTCTATTATACGGCAGACATCTCCGAGTCATCTGCCACATTCTATTTGTAAGATTTGTCTTTATATTTCATCTCTTATTTTGTCTCGTTGTCCTATTCTAGTATTCTAGAAATTTTATTTTCATTGCTGCTTAGATGTTTATTTGTTATTACGAGTAATTGTTTCATTGCTGTAAATCAGAGATGCACAGACTTATTAAGACTAGGGGCCACTCGGGCAAATCATGAACTGATGGCGGGCCGCCAGAAGTGTAGGTAATTAAAGACAATAAATAATTGATAATAATGTATTAAAATTAAAAAGGAATTTATTAATTTGAAGCGTGGCACTGCATAGTGCTTACAATCTTTTTTATATTTGGCTCAAATTTACTTGTAGCAACACGTAAAACTGCTTCCAAACTTTCATTTGCAAGGCGGTTTCTATTTTTGGTTTTATTATTATTAAGTATTGAAAAAGTTTGTTCACATATATAGGTAGAACCAAATAAGCTGGCACATTTCAGAGCGTTTATGCGCAACTCTTTGTACATATTTTTATCAATGCAGCGGTAAAAGTTCAGCAAGTCTCCTTCGTTGAATTTGTTGCGTAAATCTTCGTCGTTTTGAATGTCGATAATTTCTAACTGCATTGACTCTGGCGCATTTTCAACGGAAATCGTGAAAGGATTGCTGAATATGTCCAACAGAGGTTTCACTTTTTTAAACTCCGAAAATCTGTCTTGAAAAGATTGAATCAAAATATCTAGCTTTTCTACATAACTGAAATTAATCGCAGTTTTGTTGAATTTTTCAGCCATTTTCTTATAATTCGGAAAATGATTGTAATTTCCAGAATTCAATTGCGATCTGAAAAGTGTCAGCTTGCATTGAAAGGATGATACATGAGCGTAGAGCTGGGATATCAGTTGATTTTTGCCTTGAAGCCGTGTGTTCAAGACATTCAAATGATTTGTAATGTCAACTAAAAAAGCCAAATCACACAACCAATCAGGATTTTTAAGTTCCGGGACATCCCTTTGCTTTTCCGCCAGAAATATTCCAATTTCTTCTATTAAATTTAGAAATCGTTCCAGTGTCAATCCACGACTTAGCCACCTTACTTCTGTATAATACAGTAAATCTCCATATTCGCTTTCGATGTCATCAAGGAATTGTTTGAATTGCCTGTGATTGAGTCCTCGTGATTTTATGAAATTTACAGTCGAAACTACCACTTTCATGACATTTTGAAATTCAATTTGTTTAGCACAGAGGGCTTCTTGGTGTATAATGCAGTGAAACTGCATGAGATCTTCAGCCTTTATGTTTTTTTTCTTGCAGATGCTTTTTCAGCAAAGTAACTAGCCCGGAATTGACACCAATCATCGAAGGAGCACCGTCAGTCGCAACTCCCGATAATTTTGATAAGTCCAAATCAGTTTTTGAACGCTCATCCAAAAGTACATTGAGTATATCAACTCCTTTGGTTTGACCTTTCAATGAACACATTCCTAATAACTCTTCTACGACTTCAAAATCTTGAGTAACACCTCGTATGAATATTAGAAGTTGAGCTGTGGAACTAATATCAGTGGATTCGTCGAGTGCTAATGAAAAAAATTCAATGATCTTAGTTTTTTCAGTTAATTGTTCCGCAATATTACCTGACAAAGACATAATTCGTCTTTGGAAATTTCTATGCATTCTTTTACAAAATCCCCATCATTGAAGGGGCGACTTCGCTTTGCTATCATTCGAGAAATTTCATAACTAACTTCTGTAGCTGTTTCTGAATCTTCAATGGGTTTTCTAAACATAGCTTGCTGACCCGTAAGCTCCCGTTTTAAAGACAACATTTTTTGCTTTCTTAATTCGCCTGTAAACTTGGTAAAAGAAGGATGCTGCGTTTCATAGTGCCTTTTTACATTATATTCCTTTGCAATTGCAACAAAATTCTTGCAAATTAAACAAACGACTTTGTTATGCGACCATACAAAAAAGTATTTCTCAGTCCAAATTTCTTGAAATTGCCGATTTTCATCTTTAACCTTACGCATTTTACTAGGTCCTGGCTTGTCCATGTTGCGTTCTAATCCTGGCTAGGATTAACACAGCACCTAAAAACAATTACAGTACCTACTTAAATTACCCATCCTTTTTAAATTATCAAAAATAATTGATTAAATAGGTAGGGAAACACTTATTAATAATAGAGTTTTACTTACGATTTCACAACACAATTATACACGGCACTTGACGGTTAACACTGCAACAGGAAATCTACGTTGAATGTGGATCAAAATATATGACACCGGCTAGTGGAGTACAACTATTGCCTTCCAAAACCTCTATTAAACTCACAGAACACTAATACACCTAGCGGCGATTAAACGTGGCTTTTATACCGCGCGTATAGAGTCGAAAACTGTCTGGAGAAATCTCGAAACCGACTCTGGAAGCTTCGAGTCGTGTACTATCTACGCGAGCGATCGTCATCGCGCCGCCGGCCGCCGCGCTTCTTCAAGCAAACGAATTTAACCGAGATCAGCACGAACATTACCGACCGCTGTTACCGACGACGCACGTACGGCGCACCGTAATAGCGCGCGCGCGAGATTCAAATTACTTTTCGAACATATTTTTTTTGGTTTTATTCTGGAATAGAATTCAATATTTTTAGAATGTACGAGAGTATTATTTTTGCTGTCGGCGGGCCACCGGTATTCGACCGGCGGGCCGCATGCGGCCCGCGGGCCGCGGTCTGTGCATCCATGCTGTAAATGATATGCATTTAATTTTAATGATCCTCCATGGCCAGATATAGTTTAGTTTTTGCAAAGTGGACATGTTGCAATTATATTGTGTTATATATTGCATATTTGACTGCTTGCGACATATCTACTACTTCTAGTACATTTTAGCACACCTGTCTGTCTACTGTTTCAACTTGTAACTGCCCTCTGTTCACACTGTTTGTCCCTTAGGAAACACATGTTTTAATAAAACTAATTCAGTTTTTAATTTTCTTTAACTTTTGTTTGAAAAGTTATGTAATACTTTTAATATTTAGAAAAATATCGAAAGAAAACAAAAAATGCCTCGAGTAAAATATTCTATATAGGGAAAGAAATATAGCAGCATACTCTTCAAAATACATGCCTGTTTTTGACTGAGCATTGGTTAAATGTTAATGAAATTTCCGCATTGCACCTTGTAAATTTTGTTGTGTCAGCTCACTTCACTCGTACTAAATATATACACGGTGGTATCTTGGAGCTCATTACCAACGATATTTCATAGAACTCTTAATAAACTCAATGAGCTGTCGTGTGAAAAAAAACTTGTGAAGTAGCTGCTACAGTACTCTCTAGTTTTACAGGGTGCGCCACAGAAACTTATTAATTTGAAAGGTTAATACAAGCAAAGGTGCTTCAGTTATTGTTTTAATTCTTTTTTTATTTGAGAATACAATATTCCAAGTTTTATTTCATACAGTTTTGAAAATTACATCGGTTAAATGGCGACCCCCATTGTGCATGCACTGATTAGGTCGATTTTTGAAGTTCATCTCCACTCTTCGCAGCATATCAATCGGTATGTTGGCAATGGCGTCGCGAAATGATGTCGCAACAAATCCATTGAGCCTCGTGCTATGTGTGCTGTGGCTCCATCTTGCTGAAACCACACGTCTCTTCGAGGCTTGGAAGAAAAAAATCCTCGATTATGTTCCTGTAACGAGCAGCATTATTCCCATTACCTTTATTGCACACCAGACACTAACTCATTCACAATGAAGTGGCTTCTGGTGAAGTTCACGCCGATTTTCACCACTCCAGTAACGCATGTTTTGCTTGTTGACGGAGCCGGAAATATGAAAGTGAGCCTCGTAACTGAAAAAATTGACCGCGTCTTGAGGCAGGTTGTCAAGCAGCACATCACATGCATTTTGACGGGCAACGAAATCGCGTTCAGTTAATTCTTGCACAACAACCAATTTATAGAGATGAAGTTGAAGGTCTTCATGGAGAGTTCGTCGAAGAGGGGTGCCAGAAATTCCCAGAGCAGCTGCATGTTTGCGAGCCGAACGCCGGGGAGAACGCTGAATTGATTGCCTTTAGCGACACTTCCACACTTCTGAAATGAGTGAACCTACGACATAATCGAATTACGGCCAGAATTGAGTCTGTGAGGAGGAATTTCAAAGGAAGACAAATTTGGGACATTCCCTCCAGCTGCCCCCCCCCTCTACCCGCCCAACTCAACGCTCGGGAGTTTTTTCAAATATGTAAGTTTCTCCGGCGGACCCTGTATAATTGTTATAACAACTTATCGATCACCATTGGGCGATTTCAACGAATTTATGGCTATAATGGGTAATATTCTTGATAGAATTAATTTGAAGAAAAACATTGGAGGAGATTTTAATGTTAGATTTAACTCGACTGATCATAGCTGTTCTACTGTGTGACTTATTTAAGATATATGGTATTTTAAGTCGTGTTGACTTAAGCACTCTCTATGGGAATTGTCTGGATAAAGTATTTTCAAACTTAATACCTGATCAATTACATATACAACCAGTTAACGTGGAAATTTCGGACCATTGTGGCATTCTTGTAGGTATTAATATTAGTCAAAACATAAAAGAGTAAGATTAGAAAAATTAGGCCTATAACAGCTCATTGGCGTGCAAAAGTTTTCGTTGCATTAGATAAAACTGACTGGTCATTTATTAGCATTTCTGAAATTCCAATTTTTAAGAAATGTTCTTACTTTTTAACAAAAGTAGAAGGGCATATAGCGCTTTAAGGCAAATTGTTTATTTAGGATAGTTATTTTTTGTTTGTTCTTTTTTGTTTGTTCTTTTTTGTGAAATTGTTATGTTTTATGGGTTAAGTGGTAGAGTAGCCTTAATGGCCAAACTTCGCCCATTTTTTTTTTAATAAAGACGTTTATTATTATTATTAGTATTATTATTATATGTAAGTCAAAATAGTAAACAAATAATTAACTAGACAATGATCATTTACATCAAATGCGTGGTAATTTAAATTTCATGAAGGATGTCAACTCAGTCTATCCTGAAATGAAGCTCGATTATCTCCAATATAAGAATAAATATAAGTCTGAATTAAGAACTGCTAGAATAGAAGCAAACGCTAAATATATAAATAAATCAGCAAATAGTTCTAAATTCAATTAGAGATCGGTTCCAGTAGATAAAACTTGTATTATTGACGCAGACACATTTAATAATTACTTTACAAATCTTGCCGACAATCTAATAAAATGTAAATGTTAATCTGGGATTTAACTATTTCGAAATTTGCGAGGTAAGCGAATGTGCAATTCCAACTATAAAATTAAAACATTCCAACAGCCGAGATATTTATGATGTGTCAACATCTTTACTAAAATCCATACTAAATGTTATTATTACACATTTAATAAAACTTATTAAACATCTAAACATTTAAAAAGCTAGAGTCGTAACTATTCACAAAAGGGAAGTACGTCGGAAATTGATAATTGTTTCCCTTTTACCCATATTCTTTAAAGTTTTAGAGCTAATACTAATTGGTCAGATTGTAGAATATTTCGATGATAATAACATAATTAATGACAGTCAATATGGTTTTCGTAAAGGTAAGTCTACTGTGTAAGCTATAATCGCGTTTACCAATGAAGGCCTCGAGCAAAGTTTGTACTCTATAGCCACCTTTATGGACCTAGGAAAAGCTTTCGATTGTATCTCACATGAAATATTACTACAAAAATTACTTTTTTACAATTTCCATCGAGACATCTGTGGTATGATAGCATCTTATTTAATTTATCATCGTTACCAGGTCAATATCAATAACACGATGTTAGTTCAACTTAAATTGACTTCCAGGTCAATACTATAAAGAATTGCTCAAGTTCTAAAGATACGGCTAACGAGATTAATATTAATTCGGTACAACTAGCGACTGACTGGTCGTAAATCCAACTCAAATTAGATACTCTCTTAGGGAAACGGTTCCAAGTCAAAGTGTAAAGTTCCTTGGAATATATCTAGATATGAAACTTACCTATCATCCACCAAAATTTGGTGGAAAGCAAATTATGTAGTGCAAATTATCTGCTGCGTCAAATTAACGATAAATTGCCTCCCTTTGCAGTAGGAACCGCTTATTTTTCTTTATGTCAGGATAACTTTACATATGGAATTCTTGTTTAGGGACATTCAAGTATAAGCTTTTTGGTCTACAAAGAGGTGCTATTAGGGTTTTAGCTTCTATTGGCTATAGAAGTGATTGTCGAATGTCATTTCAATGTCTAAAGATTTTAGATTCAAGAACATGCATATCATATCAAAAATTTAAATTCAGAAAAATCGGCAGTCGCTCATCATGCAATAACCACGGGTCACAAATTTTCGATAAACAACGCTAAATTATTAAAAAGTTCGGATAACTATAACCTAAATATGTTGGAATAAATCCAAATCAAAAAACACCAATATAATTTACTGAACTTCGATTTAAGCCCCTTAAATAATCCTTTACTAGAAATAATTCATCCGTAAAAACCCAATTACTAATCCTATTGTTCACCTTTCCACGTTTTTTTCCTTATTCCAGACAGGTATATATTAGAAATACACTTTGTAATTTATTTAGTTTGCTATTGATAATGGTTACATTGTAACCGAAATGTACATCTAGCATTTAATAAAACAAGTGCGGGCTGAAAGACCACCGGTCAATAGCCATGACACGGAAGAAGACAACAACAGAATTTATTTTATTTTATTTCATTTTATTGTATACATTACATGTATTATTTCCTTCTGTGAATAAAGATGTTTAGTAGTAGTAAAACAAGTGAAAAAAGTGCCAAACTGTGTTTTACTCATATCAACATTTTCACGTACTCAAACAACCAAATTAAAGCCTCCTATAGTCTTAACGAGTGTATTTTAGATTAATTTGGAGATTTGCCTAATCCACATTTATAAGAATGACGCTTTATTACATTGATATATTTTTGTATGTATATTATATTTTAATTATTTTATTTATACAAGGTTTATATATCACTGTTTTTAATGTTTTTATTTATACAACAATTTTATCCATAGCTGACTGACTTATTTTATGTTTGTATTAGTTTTATTTATTCATTAATTTTATCTCTATAGTGATTTTATAGTTTTATTGATATATTTCTTTTATCTGTATACTGATTTTTTATTACTAATTAATTTGATTAATATATAATGTATAATTTAGGTTAATTTAGTTGATTTTGTAGATTATTTTCTTAGTATTTAAAAGTTATTATTAATTTTTTGACACTCAAAATTTCATCCAGTATATTCTTCCGTACCATCTACTAATGTTCCGTTAAACTTGTAGCTGAAGTATTTATTTTATTAAATTCTTTTAACTTCTTCTCCTAACTAGTTGAACTCTTTTACCCATATCATCAATTTCATCTTTTTCACGTCCGCAGATAATTTTATGTTTGTATTTAAAATATCTTTCTAATCTGTCGTTATTCTTTCTAAATTCACTTATTTTCTTCGCGCCTCCGACCGCAGACTTTATACCTCTCACTACTACTTTTCTTGCCTATCACAATTTTAGCGTTCTCTTCTTGTCTGCCACATAAAGGTTTGCAGTGAACTCATTTATTTTATGAGAGGAATGAGAGGAAAGAAATATCATGGACACCCTTATAGTAGGTTAGTGTCGGTCGCCTGCCAACTAAAACTACTCCTCCAAGATCGCTGATGTAGTCTAGAACTAACGTTCAACACCCTACATATATATTTCTCTGCTCATTCTAAATGGTCCTCTATTTGAAAGGATAGTGAGTGACTCAAGGAAGCATTACATTTCTTTCTGAAACAAGGGTTGTTTTATTCCGCATTCAAATACACCATGTTCTTCCCCAATCTTTTTGCTACAAAACACTATTTTTTAACGTAACCGAGCAAACAAATTCCGCACAGATGGCTGTCCTTTGCTCTTTATGGTCTTTGGTTAGACATTGCGGGACCCAGCGGAAACAAATCTTTGAATATTCCAACCGGTGAACAATTGTGACAGCACTACCAACAGATACGTTTAGTTGAGTAGCGTGGTGTGATCCGTCGATCATATCGAATGAGAGTGTTTGCACGCTCCGATATTGCATGGGTAACAGCTGTGCACAGCTGGCTGGCACGAGGAAGATTAGATAGTTTTGCTTGAACTTGCTGCGATCATGACATACGTTTTGATCAACGACTCACTTTGCTTTTATCCACTGCCAGTTCTTATATTAATATGTGGTTATTGAACTTTAGTGTGAATAATACCTTTAAGAATAAAAAATAATTATTTCTTACAGCAAAATCAATTTTAGAACTACTTCTATTAGGTAATCAGTGGGTGTATTTGTTTACACATTATTTAAAGGCAGCTAGTTTCAGCGTTTGTTTTAGCATTAAGCTATCATTATAGTAGTAGTGTTTGGTTATCGACCACGTGGTCCTTCTGCCATGTGTCATTTGTGTATTTGTGTGTGGGTAAATGAGCTTGTTACTTTAAAGGATCGCCCCCGTCACTCTAAAGCACCATTACTTGTATCCCGATGGTGAATGGTACCGGTCACCCATTCCACTACTGACCCGAACCAACGTTGATGCACGTCAGTTCAGGGCCGTAACCGAATGCGCCACCACCGGCGTTTACTATCATTATATTATTTTCATTTTATAATTTATATTGAAGTCTTCCATTACTATAATTACATGCTTTTACTTTTGTGACATTTTCTGAAGCTATTTTTGAAGAAATTCTACAAAAACAGTGAATTGACGTACGATTTCTTTTAAAATGAATTTTAATTATTAACACCTTATAGTTCATGTATACAATAACTTCTTCTAACTTAATTACCTTCAATTCTTTGTACATATAAAAAACCACTCTACTTGTATACCTACTAGAATCAGCCCTATAATTGTGGTACCCCTCAATTTCAATCTCTTGTTCTATTTCATTTATATAATGAGTTTCTTAAGCATAATATTGAAGTTGAGTTACTTTTAGTTTTAAAAAATAATTTAAATTCATCTATGTGATTCATATATTCCATGTGGTTGCTCTTTATTGACAGTATTGTAATGTTAGTTATTTACTGTTTTTTGTTTGTACAACTAAATGATGAATGATTGCATCGTGTAAATGTTGAAATGTTTATATACCATGTATTGCTTGTATCATGTGTGAAGTCCCTGAGATTTCTTTATTATATGGTTAAATGTTTCTGAATTACATTGTAATATTGCAAAGTATGTATATTTCATTTTCTAAATTGACACTACTTTCATTTCACTTTCATCTTATACTGTTGCCTTGTTTTGCTTATTTTATTATGGATATTAAATTTTTGTTATCTTACCTCGATGCTTAATATATTCATACTTGATTTTTTCTTTTCTGTATCATTTGTTGTCTTTTCATCTACTTGCATGTATGTGATGTTATCTTGTATTCCTTCTGCGACCCTTTTTATTTGTACAATTTTACTATCACATTTCCATTTCTTGCTTGCCTTACACCTGTTATTTGCACTTTCAGTTTATTGATTAATGTTTTCTTCTAATAACAGGAACTTTAAAGATACACTTAGTTAATACCAACACACGAGACTTATTCTGTGACTGCAGTTTCAAACTTTGACCATTATCAATGGTATAATGAATTACAAAAATATAGATTTATATGACTAGAGTATTAACAGAAAAAAGAAGTCTTGTATGTGATTAACAAAGTACAGTTTTTTGAAAGTTTTTGATCATTAGATGTATTACAAAGTAATGACTTTCACCATCAATCATATAATAAATAACGCCGTCCTTCGACGTTATTAGCATAACATTTTTGAACTGACATTATGATGTTTCGCGCTTTCGTTGATATAGAGTAGTTTTTGATGGTACTTCATCGCCGAATTAAATTCGTCGATGCAGTGTTATTGAGATAATTCACGTAAATTGCTGTTAAAAAATAATCGCACGGAGTTGAACACGGCTTAATTTCATTTCTTGGACGACATCAATTTTTATGATCACTATAAACAATTAAAACGTACTGACGAAAAATTGATTTTTACGTTAAGGACGTCAGCCGTCATATGAAACACTTGGATCGTCCATTTTAGAAATATACCCCCGTATAACATACATTAGTCACTTTATCAATTTGAATTCTATTAAAATCTGATGTAAATAATTACTTCCATATACACTTAATTTTTGTGTTAATTAAAACAGTTTTTTAACATTTTTGTTTTGTTTCCAGGTATGTATTGACATTCTTTTCCACTATCAGTGAGGTGCCGGTGAAGGCAACTTGGTAAGATAATTTATGTATTAGTTTTTCAGTTTTTTTTTGGCTTAAACTTATTTTATTCTGATCTAGTTTGAACGAACCAAATATCGATAATTTGGTTAGAAGGTTAAATCCACTGATTAAGTTGTTTTTAAATCTATTGGTGAAACGCCAACGATTATTTGAGTTATGATTTCTTAGAGTAGTTGTGTCTCTAAACCCTAAATTATTTGATTAAGTAATAATTCATTGAACAAAAAAAAATAGTTTAAAATTTTTATTTATTTGCTCCAATGTTTCACTTGTGAAATAATACCTAGTGTTTTAATCAACAATATAATAAATACAAAAATATTTTAGCAAATTTTGTGAGAAATTCATTTAATTAATCGTATTATTTCATTAAAAATCAAAAATGAAATGATTTCATGTTTATTTTATTTGTTATAATACTTATTTATAATTACGCTCTTCTCTTAATGAAGTAACTACATTAATGAAAAAATTAATAGTGTATTGGTTTTACGGAAGAAACAGTTCTCAACAAGTTAATGCTATGTTAAGTAAGAAACAGGCAAGAGAAGGTATATTTATTCCAGAAAATTAATTTTTTCAATACTCCGAGCTAATAAAAAATTGAGAATGAAAAAATTAATAACGCTCAATAAAAATAACATGCGTGACAGATCTTCATAATGCCAATAACATTTTCTTAATAAAAATAATTTAACAAATAAAGTTTCTCTGGAGTGGAATTACAAATTTCTGTAGTTATTATGAACATACAACTATGTCGTGTGTGAGAAGATGTTTCGTGGAATAATTTAATTAGGGATTTAAAGGTTTTGAGGCTGCTGATCTTGATTTATCTTCCAGTTAGATTAACAAGGGTCCTTTTTCCACTTGGTTTAGTCGAGGTGATAAAACTCAATTAATGCTTGTTTTGTTTGGTGGAACGTGCTGTAAACTCTCCTTTTATTGTTCATATAACGTATTATTTTTGTTTTTTTTTATATAAATTTGAAGGAATTTTGATATAAATACAATAATATAAGGCGAGAACAACGAATGTGTTGTATATCATGTGTATTAATAAATATATTTTTAAATTAAAAAAAAAAACATTTAAATGCATTGCTTACAAACATGGAGTATATTGATTTAGTTAGTATTTTCATTTAGCTTCTTTTCTTTTTTATTACAAGAATAATCATAAAATAATATTGTTTTTATGGCGCAATTTCTCTTTCATATTTTTTTATTATTTTATTTCAAGTTTTATATTCTTTTGTTTTACAATACAATACATTTGTTAATATTACAGTTATGTAAAAATATCCAAAAACAAATGTTTTAACATTGAGAAATTAAATATAATTAAAATGTTCTTTAATTGAAAAAGAAGTGCCTTTGATTTTAATAACTATGATAATTTGTATTTTTTTAAAGAATTTAGTAATATTTTTTAATTGTTCCTATACCTGAACAATATATATTTTAATATTAAACAAATTCTGCGTTGAGTGCGTTTAAAATGAGTATAGAATAAATAAACTCGCCTCGAATACATTCAAAACAGCAGTTTCAATTAAAACAAGGGCGTTTCCAGTCAACTGGCTTAGGGGGGGGGTAATTTAAAAAATTGAAAATATTTTTTTTATTCCATAAATAAATAAAATATAATTCTATTATTTTTAAATATAAACAAAATAATATCACACCCGAAATAAATATAGCACATATAAAATCATAATAATATATTTTGTAAAATTTGAAACAGATTTTTGTAACTAAATTTATTAAAAAAACGATTTTCTTTGCTTTTTAATAATATTGTCAATATTAATATCCATATATCAATGAATATGTAATACAGCTAACTCAGTTAGACTTTTTTGAGACATAGTGGCTCGCAGCCACCATTTGAATCTTTTCAGTGCAGAAAAGTTCTGCAGAAGCAACGCTAACAGGAAGAGTACATAATATTTGTAAAATTATTTTTGTGTTATTATTATTATTATTATTATTTATTATGATTTAGCTTTCTTCCTAACAAAATACACATGAATATATTAAAAAAATGATACAAAACATACAAACATTTTAGATAGAAGAAGCTGGGCGGAGTTCATGCGGTCCGATGATCTTCCACTCTAACCCATACAGGCAATGAGAGTCCAAGAATTTTCCGTGTCCTCTTTACCATTAATATTTGCCTTATTTTAGGCGTATTTTCCATCTTTTAGAGATGGAGATTTTATTTTGTCAAAAATGACATATCTACAATTGATATGTTCAGTAAATATTCGGGCCATATTTTCTGTATACATTTAAAGCATTTTCTGGTAATTGTTCTTTGATTTTCTTTTTCTTTTGCCATTGTAATTTCCAAAATGCCAATTCAGACTTAATTGCTATTGCACATGTTACGTTTTCAGGTAAAATTTTATTTAAATATGTTGCAACAGATTTTGAAGTGACATCTAAATCTTCGCCAGTTTGTGAAAACACTAGGTATTGTTGTGTTAAATTTGAACAAATTCATCGTGTCTTTATTAAATCTGTAATAATATTATTCAGGAAAGGTAAATATATATTAATTCGATAATAAACCTCTGTTCAGTTCAGAGGAACTTAAAACAGCGAACCACGTACATGCAAAAGTCCATAAAAAAGTAAATAAGTAGTGTTAAAATATATAAAACTAAAAGGAAGTGGGAAATAAAGAAACAAATGAGTACAAAAAGAGAAAGAGATATCGACAGCCCTAATTATGGATTCCAAGGATTCCAAATGAGCAATGGAGAATAGAAAAAGATAGAAAAACGAAGCAGTGAAACAAAACGTTGTCATAACAACAGGATACAAAAATAAAACAAAGGAAGATGAAAACAGAAAAAAAACTCACGGAGAAGGAAAATCTAAATATATCTAAGAACGATGTGATAATGGAGGAATTAAAGAGCATGTTTAAAGACTCCATGAGAGAAATGACAAAGAACTAAAAGAAGAGAGAGAGCAAAAAATATACAGGGGAAAGTATGGAGATGAGAACAGAAACGAAAATGGAAAAACAATTATAGAATTATGTATAGCAAACAACCTCATTGTGACAAACACAAAATTCAAATACATACATAAACACACTAGTGAAGTTAGACTAAGAAAAGAGAAATTAAAGACTACTCCTTAATAGACGCAGAAGAATGGAAAAGATGAAAGATGTTAAAGTAATAAGACAAGCTGAAATAGGGAGCGACCACTACTTGGTAAAAATATAAATTAACACAGAAGCTGAAAACTTGAAGTATACGAAGTCGAAAACAATAATAAAAAAACACATAAAGCCAAAAATTGAAAAGAAAGAAACTAGGAATGAATACCAATCAAAAATAGAGAAAAAGACAAAATAGAAGGAGAAAAGAAAAAGATCAAAGAAATCATAAGTGAAGCAGCCCAAGAAAGATGTGAAACAATCACTATATCAAACAAACAGAGGAAGAAAAACAGGTGATAGTCAGAAGAGGTAAAACAATTTGTAAAAACAAAAGAAGAGAATTGGAAAACTTAAACAAGGAAACAAGGAAAGAATAAGATTATAGAAGATATATAATAGCAAATAAAAATGTGGAACAAAAATTCAAGATAGCAAAAAAGCAATCCTGGGAGCAGTTCGTTAAGAAACTGAAAGAAACGTTCACAGAAAACAAAAAGATGTTTAACAGCACTATTAAACAAATGAGCAAATAAAATACATTAACCCAGCCAAGTATAAAAGATAAAAACGTAAATATAATAACAGAAGAAAAGAAGATATTAGAAAGATGGAAAGAATTCTTTAATGAAATAACCAAAACAGACCAGCACGGAGATATAGAAGGTGAAACAAATGGAGGAATCAACGAAATAAGAATCGAAGAACTGGAGGCAGCAATCAAAAAAATAAAACTAGGAAAATCTCCAGGTATAGATGACATCACAGCCGAAATAATGAAATATATGGGGAAAAGGGAAGGAAGAATTCTTGGAAATAGTAAATGACATTATCAAAAATCACAAGATACCCGAGGAATGGAACAAGAGAATTATAATATCCATACACAAAAAGGAGACACAAAAATATATGATAACTACAGAGCTATTACACTCACAATCAAACCAGGGAAAATTTTTACTAGATTAATAGGAGCAAGAATAAGAGGAAAATTAGATCAACAGCTGGGAGAAGAACAACACGGATTCAGAAAAATAGAAGCAAACAAGATTTAATATACATAATGAGACAATTAACAGAAAAGATTATTAAAAAGGGAAAAGATTTACACATATGCTTTATCAACCTAAAAAAGCGTATTATAGGGTAAGAAGAGAGGACATATGGCATATACTCGAGACAAGAAGGATAGAAAAAGCATTATAAATATAATAAAGAAATAACAAAAATAAAGTAAGAATAGGAAATAAATAATCAGAGGAGTTCAAGACCAAAACAGGACTGAGACAAGGATGTATATTAACCCCGTTACTATTTGCATCACTTAATGACGAAGCAATAAGAAATAGCAAACAAAGAGCCGAAAGCACAAAGATAGGGTATAGAAATATTAAAAACTATTAAAAATGCAAATATGTATTAATGTTTGCCGACGACATAACATTAATAGCAGATTCAGAAGAAAACCTGGAAATATTCAAAAAAGAGCTGGAAAAGATAAATATAATATCATCAAAAGAGAGCAATCACAAAATAGGGTTAAATACCTGGGATCAACAATAGAGGAAACAGGGAAGATAGAATCAGAAAAAGATGAAAAACTAGGCAAAGCAGGAATGATCTACAACACAATAAAGAAAACATTCTTAGAGAAAAAAGAGATTGCAAAAACAATAAAAACAGAAGTATATAAAAGACATTAACAGCTATATCTAGTCCATCCGTTGGATGTTCCGTCCTACGTCACAAAATAAAATAAAGTAAACCAAATGCGTTAGAAAAAGAACGCACTGTAAAACTTTCGTTTTTTGAAGCGATAGTTTGTGACGTAGGACGGAAGATCTAACGGATGGACTATAGTAGTGAATCGTGAGTAACCACAGAGAGTAATAACAAAAAAAACCAATGCAATGGAAATGAGATACCTAAGAAAGATAGAGGGAATTAGGAAGACCAAGGGTTGGAACGAGCAAGTACATCAAGCATCAAGCAGCGGAAAGAAAAGGAATAGAATGGAAAGAAATAAGAAAATAGCACAAGCTACGCAACAGTGGTAAAGAAGTGTAAAAGAAATTAACTGAGACATATTGTAGAAAATAAGTCTGACACCCATAATGGATAAAAGGGAAAAAGATAAATAAAAATAATCTGCTATAATAGGTTTATCCAGGTTTGGTCTATTCCTCTGACATTTTGTAATTCGCGATTTGTCATTTAAATTTGTAATTCGTTTAAAATATTGACTGCATCATTATAAATTGTTTAAAAGATGTGGCAGTATTTTTACCCTTGTTGGATAAAACATCAATAGTGTTATTTATAAAGTTATTAGAGCAAGATTCATTTTATTTATTCTATTTACTCAAAGTCACTGTATTTCAAGAGACATTTGTGAAATATGTTTAATGGTTTTCTAAATGATTTTTTAAAGTTGTCACCAGATGCAATTCGAAATGTAGAATTTCACAAAAATTGCCCTCGTTTGTAATAGATTTTGTATTTAAGAGAGAACCAGCAGCACGATGATCTCGTAAGGGAATATTTTGTTTCCCCTAAATATGATACTTTTGATTATTGGTTTTAATCTATGTCTATTTTCTTCAATTTGTCGAAGTCTTTCCATATTTAATTTATTTCTTATATCTCGTGATTTTATAAAACAATTTCGCATAAACAATTGAATTTTTATGGTAATATTTTTATAACACAACATTTTTACCTGATAATTTAGAATATTGAGATACTGTCTGAGATACTTATTTTTGCAATGGCACTTGTTGGTGCAACCCACCAAATTTTGTAAAAAAGAAGCAATATTTGCAAAAGAATCTGTTTAAATGATTAGAAAAGATTAACCAATTAAATTGTCTAAAATGTTTTCCAGACAAGTAATATTTAATATCCTTTCTCCTTTTTATGTACAGAATAGGGTAAAACAAAAGTATATTTTACAATTTAAAATTCGAAATTTCTCAATTTCATTAACATTACTAAATTTAACTATATGAATGTAAATTTCAACATTACTATATGTACATGTTGTATGCTTCTTTTTCTCATGATGGGAATAACCTAGTGAAGATTTCTACTGCTAAATGTCAATGAAGATGTATCTGGATGATTTAAATTGACTGTTGACATAGATCGATCTTTATTTGTTGAAAAATCGTGTATTTTTAATTTTCTGAACAAATGAATCCAATCTACGTTGGATTCAATTTTCATTTACTAATTTAATTACAACAAAAATCAGGAATAAATTAATTTAAAATAATGCATATATTATTCCTAAAATCAAAAAAATACCTTATGTATAATTGATCGAATTATAATAAATTGGTAATTTATCAGCAATCACTAAAAATTTAGGATTTACATGCGACGTGTAAACAGATTCGGTTTCTATCTTTTACATTTAAACCAAGTAAGACAAGAAATATTACAAATTAAACTAAGAAATGTGAATCGCGCTCTTTTAATGTAAAACAATGTAACGATTTACGATACCAAAGAGGCGAATAGTATCAATATATGTCGGGTATTATTAGAAAGGGGAACCCCCCGTGCAAAGGAAGTCATCACTTTTCTAACGGTGCTTGCGCAGATAATTTTAATTTGTGTACATGGAAAAATGCACTGTCATAGATCGCTGACTAGAATTACCAACAGTTAACTTGTTTGTTTGAAATATTAGTAATTTTTAAGAATAATAAAATAAGCGAATAAATAATTCTTAGGGGGGGTAATTACCCAATTACCCCCCCCCCCCCTGAATACGCCACTGAATTAAAAGCAGCACTGTTCTTATTCGAAAATAAAAATACAACATACCTTGTATATTTAAGTTAATTTAACTAAGGATTTTCTAAAATTTTCTGTAAAACTTAATTCATTAATAACTCTTATTGTCTATTCCTGCGTAGTGAAAATTTGGTGAGCCCTGTAAGTAACCCCATAAAATAATATTACACGTTATATAAGCTTCTATAAAAGATGTATATGTTATCTTAACGGCATCTGTTGGGGCAATATTTATTATGTGGTGTAATAAAAATAAGAGCCTATTCAGTTATGCTTAATTCAATTTAAGACATATATTATCCACATTAGTTTTGCGATAACGTAAAATTCTAGGAACTTAGTGTCTCTAATAATCTGCGGATTATTATTTTCCAAATTAAACAAAAACATATTTATAAATTCACTTTAATTACGTGGAAATTTATTAATTTTCAACTAAACCTCCGCTCGTGGATTTATAATGATATTGAAATTACGAAGGTAAATTACTGAGAATAGAAAGAATAAATAATTAAGTTTTATTAAAAATAAATTTAAATCTATACACCTTTTCATGCGATTAAACCACCTCTCAAAGCAATTTATCCAGGCAGAAGATAGGTGCTCTAAAACTAAGCATTTCTAAAATTCTTATGCCCCCCCCTATGTAATATAATATAATATTTTTAATATTAAAAAATTTAATGGTTTTAGCTTTAATGATAGGTTTCAGGAAGAAATTATATAATGAAACACAGTAATTAATTTTTCAAAACATATGATGAAAAAATGAAATTCAAATACAAAATAATTTTAATAAATATTTTTCTATATTAATTTATTATTTTTATTTAGTAAGATCCTTACACTTGATGTTTGCTGCACCGAGATTTTATGTTAGGTTCCAATTTGGCTAGCTTCAGTCTCAATTCTTCCCGTTGTGTTATATGTAGACGATTTCTATTTCTACGAGTAAATCATTTACAGCACTAAATCCACATTTAGCTAAATATGAAAATAATAACGGTAATAATAGTTTTATTGCACATTTAGTTGAATTTGGATATTTGTTTTTGTTTCCTCGGAAATCCATGCCATCGGTCTTTAAAAATTAAATAAAATTTTAACGGACTTATCATTTTGCATTGCTGCGATTTCTTCTTCATACTGCATATTTAATATATCAGACAAATCTACTCACGTGGGGTGCACCATCCATGTTGGAAAATCAATTTGTTTTAAATCAGAAAATATTTCTTTTAAATCAGCCAATAGACTATTCAGATGATCGACAATAACAAGTATAGCGGTATTATTTACTGCAAATAAATCTCGTCTAGGTTCAACCCCTCTCCTCCCTCAACATGGAAGATATCATCTTCAGAGATGAAGGTGAAACTGAAACCCTGCGACTTCCAGAAAAAGACTGCGAAAGCGCATAGTATCTAAACCAGAAGGAAAAAATAAGTTATGCGTTGATTACCGCCGAATGAATGCCATAAACAAGCTATCCGCTTCCACGGATCAATAATTTTCGCTACTTGATAATAGAAGTCGTCATCATCACTGAACCTTCAATCTGAATATCACCAAATAAGCGTGAATGAGTTGGACCAACATAAGACAGCCATCGTCACTGTCTTCAGATTATACCGGTATAAACGAATGTCTTTCAGACTCCGGAAAGAGTCCGCAATATTCCAGGGAATGGTGGACCGAGTAAAGAACGGATCTGAGCCAACCAGACTACTCAAATACTTTAACAACTTAATATTGATCTCCAGCTTAGTAG
Organism: Ontholestes murinus; assembly: GCA_963969525.1. Classification (NCBI taxonomy): domain Eukaryota; kingdom Metazoa; phylum Arthropoda; class Insecta; order Coleoptera; family Staphylinidae; genus Ontholestes; species Ontholestes murinus. Next base: position 36,812 of record CAXAKX010000755.1, read on the forward strand.
AAGAACACTTCCAAGACCTGGAAAAGCTATTCCATAACCTAAAAAAGGTCCAACTCAGAATTAATCGGAAAAGTGTAGATTTGGTTACAAGAAGGTAAGTTTTTTAGCCAAATTTCCAAATCCTCGACGAAGTTGACAAGGAAAAATGTCGCGTGAAGCTGGGGACCAATGCAGCAGATGGCTTTTGAAACGTTGAAGTAAACCCTGGTCGTCACCCTGATAACTACAGACAGCCGATGAAACTTCTCCATTTGTAGTAATAATCGACGCTAGCTCATACGCTCTTGCAACAGCTTTCAGAAACCTAACAGAAGATCCATCAAATACGTCGGCCGCCTCATAAACAAAGCTGAGATGAATTACAGTCTTGACCGTATAATGGACAATCCAGGTTACATCGAGGAGAGCCTCGTCATCATATCTACAAACGACCAGCAACTTAAATAGCTAATGATATTGAGGACACACAGAATATGCCGCGCAAGATGGATATTTTAACTACAGCCCTATAGCATTACCAATACATGGCCCGAAAAGCCAACCACATCGCCGATTATCTCCCCAGATATCCAACAGATCCCATAACCACAGTGGCCCTACCTTCGAATTAAATTTTGAACACCCTGTATATTATTTTTTCAAAAAATAATTCATTATTGGATACCCTCGGCTATATGTAGCCAATATTACAGCCTTTCAATTTTATTTTCGTCGGAGATATGTATTTTTAAAATAAACTTTGAAAAAGCTCAAAATTTTTAAAAATATCAATTATCTCGAAAACGCTTAATTTTGGACGTTATGATACTTATTTTTTTTTCACAGAATTTTATGTAGAATCTAAATACGTATTAAAAAATACAGTATTCCATTTGAAATAAGGAAGTTGGTGTTGACTTCCGGTATAACCGGAAGTCGTATAATCTTAAAAATATTTTAATTAAATAGAGCACACTTGATTACATAGGCCATGGAAATTTCATAAAAATACATTCACTAGAAGTCCATAAACTTTTGATGTGCGGTTTCGGTGGGACACCCTGTATTGTAGTATTTAAGCAAAATAAAAAATATCATTGTAAAATAAACCAAAATATGAAAATCGGGAACCAATACAGGTATAAATGGCCCGTATGCAAAAATACTTATTATACTGTTTTGTGTTTGATTACAATAAACGTCGTTGGATATTAGCAATTGCACGTCCGATGTTATCCTTTAGTCCTAAATCGTAGCAGGTTTGTTGACATAGACTATTATCTTCAAATGCCCCCCACCCCGCAGATGAAAAAGTCTAGTAGGGTTAGATTGCAAGACATCCCTGACAAATTGATGTCGCCCCTTTGAGACTAGGACATGACTAGGAGATCACTTAATGAAACACTGATACAGTGTAGGGTTTCATACAAATAACTGCAAAACTGCATGGAATACGGTTAAGGAAATAACATCAGCTGTAGAACACCCAAATAGAATATTGAACCAAATGAAATGATTGAATATTTTATAAATTCATCTTCAAATATTTTAAAAACATTACCAGCGGATACCAACAATAATGCGACGGACAAAATAGACAGGACAATGTACCTACATCCAATTAGAGTAGATAATGTTAGAAATATTGTTCAAAGCCTACAAACAAAAAATAGAGCAGATATCGATGGTATTTCTTCAAACATACTTAAAAAAATGCATTCATTGTATCGCGTAACGATTATGCTTCTTAATTAATGAATCGTTTCAAAATGGTGTTTTCCCAAAGGCATTAAAATTAATAAAGGTATTAGCACTACCTGAAGTCGGAGATCTAGAAGATGCAAGTAGTTATAGGCCATTAAGTCTCATATCTATATTTTCGAAAATTTATGAATATGCAATCTTTAAACAAATTAATTCGTTTCTGGATAAAAACAATTTTTTTTCAAATGTCAATATGAATTCAGAAAAAACAAAAACTGTAATAAAGCTATTTATTCATTTACACAATTCATTAACTCATCATTGGAGGAAAGACAAGTGTCATGCGGTGCATTCTTAGACCTATCGAAGGACTTTGACTGCATTGACCATAAGCTATTACTATCAAAATTATACAACAAACAACTTTAAGAAATGACACGATCTACAGAGATCTTGCAGTCAGAGGTGTTAGATATTTTTAGCGGGGACCGACAGGTAGTATTTTAGGCCCACTTTTGTTTAATATTTTTATAAATGATTTATTTAAACTCAACGATAACACGTATTTAACTTACGCAGATGATACAAACATATGTATCGAAAGCCAAAATATGAAAGAATTGTGCCATAGATCTGCAGTTGCATTAGAACTAGTATATAATTGGTTCAAATGTAACAGATTGTAAATAATAATAAAACTAAATGTATTTTATTCAAAAAAAGTGAGTTTGACAAAACACTACCAAATCTCATAATGGGTGATTTTAATCTGAAGGTACACAAGCTAAATTTCTAGGTTTATTTATCGATGATAAATTAAAATGGTCGGAGCATATGAATTATATTTCTAAAAAAAACTAAGCAAAACTAATTTTATGATCCGCTGCTTAAAAGACTACGAATCTTTTGAAATTCTAATAATGGGGTATTATTCTAACTTTAAAAGTATTTTAAGATACGGTATCGTTTATTGGGGTAGCTCTACTAAAGTAAACTAAATTTTCATTATTCAGAAGCGAATACTTAGAACAATGGTTGGCTTAAAAGCAAATAGTTTCTGTAGAAATGTATTTAAACAAAATGGATTACTAACTGTATTTGCTATATTTATTCATGAAAGCCAGCTATTTGTTTGGAAGCAACGACTGTTGTTTTGCAATAATATGAATATCCATTCGCATAACACGAGACATAAAAATAATTATATATGTATATCCTGTTCATAAATTTAGTTTTACAGAAAAAAGTCCACATTATATGTATGAAATTATACAACACCTGACCCAACAATTTAAAGGTAGTCACAGATATAGATATATTTAGGAGGAAGATTGTTAAAACATTATTAGATCTAGAACCTACTGTATAGAGGATTTTCTAAAATATAAGTTTTAATTTTAGTATGTATGTAATCCACATTATACTTTTTTTTGTGGTGTGAAAGGAGTAAATCCATTTACGGACACAATGTCGAGTTCCCTCTATGAGGACTACAGACTAAAAACCCCTCCCACTTTACCGGCGTCGACTGCTTAGGTCATTGGCCGGTCTAAGCTTTGATATGCACTGATTTATATTGAAAATAAACAAAGAGATACAATAGAGAGACAAAACACGACAAGTTAGGCATTTGTGCATATATAAATTAAACCTAATATCATAGTAAGAACGACAGTAGGGTTATAAAAGACCCTTATACCGAAGCCTATAACAACATAACGTGTAAATAAAAATTTACGCCTAATATCACCGTAGAGGCAGTATCGGGGTTGTAAAAGGCCCTGATACCGGAGCCTGTAACAACACAACGAAGATCAAACTTAAACCTAATATCACACGAGACAGCAAAAGGGTTGTAAATGATCCTTCTACCGGAACCTAGGACGATACAACAAATAAATAAAACCTATAGCTTACGACGATTCAACGAATAAAGAGTACCAGTGTATATGAACGAGACAAAACGATTAATAAATAATAATAAATTAACATGAAGACAGGACAGTGAAATCTATATTTTCATTAGAAGTTGGGTTTGACGCAGGAAGCTCGTCAATAGGGCGGAGTGCTATCGAACCGTAACCCCAGAAAGAAGATATTGTTAACCGCTTGTATCCTTGTGCCAAGGATAAACAAGCTGGGATCACGATGAGGGTGTCTAAGTCTGCAGAAATGTACACATGAGGTTTTAGTTTCAGAGAAACGAAAACCTCTAGACTCTGCATCACTATTCACCTTGTCAATAATTGTCTGTAGCTGTCGATTTATGGAAGGTATAGTATCACCCGCCATATATATATATATATATATATATATATATATATATATATATATATATATATATATATATATATATTATGGCGACATATCGACATACAGACACTTTCCCACCTCGTTGAACCTTGGGGAATACCGTTTTCCAGCGCGAACAACGCCGACTCGGTATCCCCAATTCGTACCCTAAATAAACGGTCACACATAAATGACTTAATTAATGTGGGCAGACGGCCTCTGAATTCCCAATTATATAATTTCTGGAGAACCCCTTTTCTCCAGGTCACATCGTATGCTTTCTCTAGATCAAAAACCACTGCTACGAGGTGATTTTTCTCCAAGAAGGCATCCTGGATGGAGTTCTCCAAATGTACAAGTTGATCGAGCGTGCTATGGTACTTTCGAAAACTTGCTTGATATTTTTCTAGGAGACCGTTCGTCTCCAGCATCCATTCAAGGCGGCTGTTTACCATTTTTTCTAAAATTTTCCCTAAGCAGCTAGTTGAAGATATTGGCCGGTAACTGTTAATATTGGTAGGATCCTTGTCAGGTTTCAAAAGAGGTAGGATGATAGCTGTTTTCCAGCATTTAGGGTAGACGCCCCTGTCCCATATCAGATTATAGATGTCGAGCAGGTATTCCCTCATACATGCTGGAAGCTGTCGGATAATCTGATATGGGATGCCATCTCTACCTGATGATTTTGATATACCCATAGACTTTATGGCCTCATCTAATTTCGTCTTTGAAAACGGAGCATTATAAGTATTGGGCTCCTGTGAGGAGAAGTTCAGGGGGATCTCTAGGTTGGCTTTATTACCCAGGAAAGTAATATAATTCTGAGAGCTAATGGCAGAGTGGAAATGGGATGCAATAGCATTTGCGATCTCAGTAGTCTCTGTAACATCCCGACCATCAACAGTAAGGACGCTCACCTTCCTCCATACTTCACCCACCGTTGTGGTTGGTATTATCGTGGACACGTAGCTCTCCCATGATTGTTTCTTACTCTTAAGAATTTTGCGGCGTGAAATGCGCGTCCCTTCTTGAAAGCGATCATATTTTCCTGGGTAGGAGACCGCCTAAACCTGTTTAAAGCCTTCTTTATTCCCAGTTCCACCATGGAACAGGCGGACCCATCATTTTCCCACTAGACCTAGGAATAAAATGACTAGCTGCTTCCATAACACGCGATGTAAAATCTTGCACAGCAGTCTCGACATCGTCAACGAGTGACGTGGTTGGCATTAGATTGGCTCGAAAACCCAATCAGTCTGCTTTGTCGAGGCACCATCTCCGGGAGACTGACTACCTTACCCGTCGAACGATTGTTTTAATAGCTATTGAAAAATGATCGCTACCCTGCAGATCATTGATAACTTGCCACGAGAGATTGGTGGCCAAACGGGGAGATGAGAACGATAAGTCAATCGCTGTAAACTCAGACCCTCTAGCTCTCAAATGAGTGGGGAAATCCCAATTGAGGAGAACCGCGTCACTTTGGTTGAGGAAATCCTCTATCAGGCGACCACGGGGATCTCTCCTCTGAGAACCCCAGAGGGGGTTGTGAGCGTTAAAATCTCTCGTTATTATATAAGGCGAGGGGAGTTGAGATTCTGGAAGATACAAGGTGCATATTGTGTTTTTTATAGGGAAGGATATTCGAATAGCCAGCGCCTGGAGCCTCATCCTGAGAGTGATTTTCTGAAAAGGAAGCCCCTCTCTCAGTAAGATGGCGACTTCACCTCTGGTCCGCACATTCAGCACTACATCACTGCGTGTAATTGAAAAACCATTGATCCGAAAACTCTCACCTGGCTTAAAATGTGTCTCTTGCAGACTGTAACTAGTATCACAGCATTGGAGTTGTAAAAGGCTCTGATGCCAGAACAAACACAACAAAAAACCTTATGTCTAATATCACAGATAGTATTGGAGTTGTAAATAAATTACTATCACAGACCAAATAATGAAATATAAAGTGAATAAACATATAATAAAAACAAAGGAACAATACTCCTGTCCTTGGGAGTTTACTTCCTCGGAACACCTCTCTGTATCCCGGTTTTATTTTTACCTTCCTCTTTTCTACGGTCCCACCATCTGTAAGTGTTTCCTCGACGGAGTAACTTTCCGAAGAAGAGAGACTTGCTACGGCAGCTCCTTTCTTAGTTGACAGCTCACTGGATGACATTTAACCATCCATGTCTATTGAGAGCTGTTCAGGCGTTGCCTTGGTCTTGGCTGGTAAGGCAGATGAAGGCGTGGCTGTTGGTGCTGCCGATGAGGCAGACATGGCCATCAGCATTTGCTTAATAACAGGGAAACCGATCTCGGTTTCTCCTGCTGTTTAGGGAGCTCCTGACTGGTTTCCTGTTGTTTTTCAACAGAGGGCGTGTGACTCGCCCCCTGTTGTTTATTAACAGGGAGCGCCTTACTGCCCCGTGTTGACGATTCCACATCATTCCCTTAACGAGCGATTGGGGTTTTGGTCCAGGCATCTGAATTGCCTCCTTTGGCACTTTTAATTCACGCATATGCTCCCTCACTGATTCCTTGATGGTTATTTTTAACTGTGGCAATAGAAGATTTAGTAAGTCCTCGTACTGGTTTATCGGCTTAGTTGCTGCTGCTCTAGAATATAAGACACCAACAGTAGGAGTTTGTGGAGAAATACGTTTTTTGCCTCCAAATATGTTATTTTTTCTTTGACTTTTAATTCTTGAATAGCCATTTCAAAATTATATTTAGGCCAGTTTCTAGAACGGGCTGGGTTCCCTTCTTCACAGTTTACACATGTGACTGGTTCCATGCAGCTTGTTCCATCGAGTATACTATTACCGCAAACGCATACCTGTTCCTTGAAACAACGCGTTGCAGTATGCCCAAATGCCTGGCATTTAAAGTACCTTAATGGCGCAGATATATACCGGGTGTCTCAACGTGCGCGCCGAGTAGCTTTACGGCTAAACGGTTTATTTTTTTCAAAATCCGTTTTCGCAGGAGTATGTAGATGTATTAGGACCACATTTTAAAATTAGTTTTAAATATACAGGGTGTCGCATAAAAGCATGGCGTATCATAGTTATGTTTTTTCTTATGGAACACCCCATATTTGATATTTTTTTCAGATTCTACATCAAAAATAAGGGTAACTTTCATTATAAGATCATATGCCTAAACCTAATAATTTCTGAAATATTTAAACAATTTTGGAAAAATTGACGTTTCGAAAAAAAATCATATCTCCCAAATAGGTAAATGAAAACAAATGAAATTTTGTATCAGTACATTAGACTAATGGGGGAATATTTTAGACTATTTGTAGTAATTTAAAATTTTAAGATGTTTTGGTAATTTAATGTATCTCCAGAAACACATTCAAGGTCAAATTTCTTGCTTACTTTAAATGGCACACCCTATATCTAATAGGCCTATCTTGTAGCAAATTTTATTATCTTTCAAAAAGTATAAAGGTATTCTACACCTAATACTAATAGTTTTCAAGATATATCCATTTTTGTTAATTTTCGACATAATAATTATTAGTATCAATTATTGCAATAAGCTAGTGTGTAGCTTTTGTTTATAAACAAAGTCAGTTGACACATTCGAATCATTTGTAACGACCGCAAAAATGAAATATTCCTTAAACGAAAGAATTAACATGATCCTAATAATAGGGGAATGTTATGAAAATTGTCTCTTAGCGGAAAGAGTATATCGCGAAAGGTACCCTGATAGGAGACATCCTAATAAGAAGACATTGGAGGAAGTTTTAAATATATTTAAAACCACAGGCAGTGTCAAGTATCTGAAAAAAACGAACTTCAACACTGTAACTAAGGACGAGGAGACACAATTACAGGTACTTACTTCTGTAATAGATAATCCTAGCACGAGTACACGTATAGTAGCTCGTGAGACTGGGTTAAGCAAGGCGAGCATATCAAGGATATTAAAAAAACATGAATACCACCCATATCACTATGAAATTCACCAGCATCTGAATAATGCGGATTTCGAGAAGCGGTTAGATTTTTGTTTATGTGTTTTAAATAAAAGTGGCGATGATGAAGATTTTTTGAATAATATTTTATTTACGGATGAATCATCTTTTAATAATAACGGATCTTTTAATCGACGTAACTGCCATTATTACAGCACCGAAAATTGCCACAAATTTCAAATTACTGATCGACAACATCGTTGGAGTATTAATGTATTCGGAGGCATTTTGGGTAATTACGTCATTGGACCTCATTTTTTCGATGGATACTTGGATGGTCCCATATTTTTACAATTTCTCCAAGAAGAATTTCCATTATTATTAGAGAATATTCCACTGAATATTCGCCAAAACATGTGGTTACAGCTCGATGGTGCGCCACCTCATTTTTCATTGGCGGTTCGTCAATATTTAAATAGAATATTTAATAGGCGATGGATTGGAAGAGGAGGTCACGTAGCTTGGCCACCTAGATCCCCTGATTTAACCCCCATGGATTTCTTTTTATGGGGGTATATTAAAAATCAAGTATACACCACTCCTCCCACAACTGTTGAAGACATGAAGGACAGAATTAAGGATGCATTTAGATCAATAACACCCAATATGCTAAGAAATGTTAAACTATCGTTTCAAAAAAGAATTGAATTATGCATTCAGTGCGATGGTGGTATTTTTGAAAATTTGTTATAAAAAAATAATGTTGTTATTATTTTGTTAATTTCATTTGTTGTTTTTCGTTATGTTTTTTGAAATTCTAAGACGATATTACGTAATCATGTACATATGTGTAAATAAATTATTCAATTAGTGTGTTAATTTGGAAATATCTCGAAAATCATTGGTTGTGTTAACTGACTATTGCAATAATTGATACTAATAATTATTATGTCGAAAATTAACAAAAATGGATATATCTTGAAAACTATAAGTAACAGGTATAGAATACCTTTATACTTTTTGAAAGATAATAAAATTTGCTACAAGATAGGTTTATTAGATATAGGGTGTTCCATTTAAAGTAAGCACGAAATTTGACCTTGAATGTGTTTCTGTAGACACATTAAATTATCAAAACATCTTAATATTTAAAATTCCTATAAATGGCCTAAAATATTCACCCATTAGTCTAATATACTGACACAAAATTTCATTTGTTTTCATTCACCTATTTGAAAGATATAATTTTTTTTCGAAACGTCAATTTTTCCAAAATTGTTTAAATATTTCAGAAATTATTAGGTTTAGGCATATGATCTTATAATGAAAGTTACCCTTATTTTTGATGTAGAATCTGAAAAAAATATCAAATATGGGGTGTTCCATAAGAAAAAACATAACTATGATACGCCATGCTTTTATGGGACACCCTGTATATTTAAAACTAATTTTAAAATGTGGTCCCAATACACCTACATACTCCTGCGAAAACGGATTTTGAAAAAAATAAACCGTTTAGCCGTAAAGCTACTCGGCGCGCACGCTGAGACACCCGGTATATACCCAAACAGGTAAATTAGGAAAACCTCCTTTGATGCTGGCTAGGAGTGTTGGTTTGTTGAATTTAAGGATGTGGTTAGGTGTTTCTTGTAACACTCCATCCCGTTTCGTAGTAATTCTACGAACTTCTATAACACCTTGGGTTGAAAGATTTTGTTCGATTTCCTCAATTGTGCAATTAGTTCAAAGTTCAAATCATGAAACAGTGCATTTTGCTGGATGCATTGGCTTTTCTTGAATAGAATTCAGTTTTTCACTATCCTAGATGCGAAAATTATGGCGATTCATATACCCCTTCAAATGTAAATGATCCTCATTGCTCCATATGATTTTCTTGTGAAAATCAGCATCCAAATCATTATTTTGTGAAACCCCATTCACAAATGTATGGCGTTTCTGGTGATCCGCTAGTTTAAGTTCTTGGGTCAGTAGAATTTTATACGGATTGAATTGCAAGCCCCTTTTTAAATTTGTTGAGTAGTGCCAAAAAAAAGATTAAATGTGAACGGTGACAAATTGACGTGCTTGGTTCTTCTTGCACTATCACGTATATGAGCAATATTTATATCTGAACGACCTCTGCGCTCATAGTCAAGTCTTGGTGTTTTAATAGCCGTTTTTCAAATTTTTGCGGTATATCGCAAATTGCACGCTCGCTTGGTACATTATTGCGTTCAAATAGTTATCGAAGTTTTCTTAGCGCAATCGTAATTGATCGCCTATTTTCATAATAAACTTGCACAATAATTACTTGTTGCTCATTGTATTTGCCAATAATTAATGTGCAAACTTCTAACATTCATAGAACGAAAATGGCGTGCAATTCAAATCCCAAAGTCCAGTCTGGATCACTCCTATCGTCCTACTCCAGAACAAATATTTGAGTCCTCTTGTAATTAATAAACACATAAAATATTTATGTGTTTCCTTTTTAAGAATCGTTTAGGTAATCTCATAAATACACTGAATTGATGCAAGTTTAAATTTTATATACCCACTATCTTTTTTGAATCGAAAATTATCGTTTTTATTAAAATATTTTATGGTCACATTCTCTACGAATATCCTTTCACTTTATATAAAGCATATTCAAGTGGATTTTTGATTTTTTTTGTACTCGATTTTATTTTTGTTTGCTTATAATATTTTTATACTTTTAAAGCTTGTATCGGGATTAAAACTCGCAATATGTGCGTTACCAATTTTTATGACTGCATTTATTAAAAACATCATCGGATGTTCCGAATATAGATTTTGACCAGTGTCATCTTTTCTTATTATGGCTCACTTATTGAGTCACCCAAGATGATGTTGTTTTCGTACCGATCGTTGATCTCAAGTTTTATGGACATCAGTTTGGCTTCGTTCGGTTTGCTTTTTTTATTTTAAATTAATTTTCGCCAATTGATCTAATATAGCCATTGCTGTTTTGAATTAATTAAATGACTGTATTAAAAAAAATAATTTAATGTCAAGAAAAGAAAGATTTATTTCAAGCGAAGACATTTTATATTTTTAGATTTTATTTATTTGGCAAGGTCCACAATTGTGCTACAAGTTGACCATCCCCAAAATTGATTGCTTTATAGGATATCATTTGTTTGTAACATGATAACATTTGCTAGCATTTTCAATTTTTTTTAATATTGGGCAGGGATCAAACATATTAGTATGATTTTTATTTTTAGTTATTGAGTTACATGAAGAATTTTAATTAAAAAAATATTTAACTGGTTGGAATTTATTTTTATGTAGATCTAGGGTATAAAAATAAACTGTGAAGTAATTATTCGGTTATAAAAGTAGAAAAACAGGATTGCTAATCTTTAATTTATGACATTTTTAATAACATATTTTGTTTACTTTTTAGTAAATATTTGAAACTAAAAAATAATTTCTAAAATATAAATTTTTCATAAATTTATGTAAATTATAATTATTAAATAATTCAGTAACAGTAAATAGTAGTAAAACCCCCAGTAAATAGTAACATCTTATTTCATACAAGTATTTCTATGAAGGTAATAAAAACAGACATTAATTGATTCCTACATTCTTCGACGCTTATCACGTGCAAAAAATATTAGTCTTCATATATTTCACCTTATCTGAGCAGATACTCAACTGTGTAAAGAAGCGAGATAGAAAAGTTATACCTGCGCACAGAGGTAATTCCTATTCAGTTGATATTCGTTCGTCCAAGATGTGCATGTGTTAGCTTACTAAATATATATTTTTAATATTTAATTAATTTTAATTGACTTAGTGATTTAGTTATGGCTACAACCGGTCGTAGATTGTGTGGACATATGTGATTTTTTTAAGGAGATTCGTGAGGAATGTTAGAATTTGGATATGAAGGAAGGTTAGTTTTATTTTTTTTTCTTAATTATATTTTTGCAATTTGTGCATACTATTACGTTTGATACCTATGTTAGTTAATAATTTCGATCAATTATAATTTAAATAACTTCAAAAGGGTTAGTAATTCTTTCAATATTTTTTTTTCTGTATAATTTGGTAAATAGTTTTGTAATAATATTATTATTCAATAATTTAAAATTACGAAAACATTTCGTGAATCTACAAGAACTGTTGTTGATTCATGAAATGTATTCGTAGTTTTAAATTATTAGTTCATTTTTCTACAACGAACTAAATGATTTTAAGATATTTTATTATTATATTATTATTCATTTAATAATATTTATTCCTAAATAGAGAATAATATCTTTATTCGAACATACAGATATATACATAATTAAAACATTTACAAATGGTATATAATGGTTAGTCTGCCCGTTTGGGCTATCGACCATCGGTCTCTCTGCCCTGTCTTGACTAATTATGTGTAAAAAAATAAATAACTTTGCTAGCTAGCTTAACTGTCTGGATGATTCGCACTAATGAATTGATGTAGGGTGACTGAAGGGTGTTTATATTTAGGTGGGATGATGGGATTTCGGGGTATGCAAAATTTGTTGAGAAGGGATATTCCTAAATATTATTTTAGATGTATTTTTTATTTAGAGAGTACTAGTAAACATAAATAAACTATAACATTATTATTATACGATGTAGATTATGTGCGTGACCTTGGAGTAATTTTTGATGGTCCACTTAATTACTTCAAGTATTAGGTATTATTAATGGATTTTTCAGCGGACATTTTAAAGACTTTATATTACTTATTAGTGAGCTCCTACGTGAAGGATGCGTCTAGTATTTGGTTTCAATTTTATGATAATACTAATAATGGCATTGAAAGGGTTCAAAATAAGTTTTTGTTATGTTGTATCTGATTTTTTTTTTTAAGAATTCAATATGATGCTCCCCAAGAAATAGAACACAAATAATAAAATTATCTTTTATCTAAGGTTTTAATTGAAAGAGAAATAGGTTAATCTTATTATTGTTAAATTTTAAAGATTTTTGTAAATGTTCCCATCGCATTATAAGATGGGAACATGCATTATTAGTGCCAACGATTTCATTACGCAATAATTACATGTTTATACAATATGTGTTTCAATGTGTTCCTTTTTGTTGTGAAAATTCATCTTTCCATAATCATCGGATTAATCACAAAGAGGATCGATACGCCTGGCCGTAAATAATTAAACCCCCACAATAGTAATGGTTTTGCGCATTTCCAATCATTAAAAAGAACTAATGTAAATAATAAATTGTTTGCATAACGTACAGTCTTCCATAAAAATAAATGGAATAATATTTAATCAACTCTATTATCGTTTCTTTGACTTAATCAAATTTTGCTTTTTGAATTTTTAGTTTAATTTTTTTATATATATATATATTTTCTTTGATAGTAAGCAAAACATTATTTTTTATATCTCTTTGGTTTATGACTAGTTGTAGTTGCACAGTTAAGTACAGTTACAATTTAATTTGGGGCAAGGTGAGCTATATTTTTTTCTTCAAAGTTTAATGGTATGGTATTCTATAATCTTAACCTAAATCTTAAATTAAAAAAAGTAAAATAAAATTTTATGTAAGCTTTTCTTGAATTTCTAAAAAGCCTAGAAGTTATTTACCCGAGGTGCGTTTGCTCTATTTAATTTTTAAAAAATCAAAAAATCAAAAGATAATGGTAGGCTAAATAATTTAATTAAGATCAATTTTACCTATTTTAATAATAGTAAAATGATATTAAAATTAAAAGACTAATAGACTTACGTAATGGTTTTAGTTGAATATAAATAGTTTTAAGAAATACTAAAAATATGCATAGAAGACGTTTTGTAACTTTTTAAATATACTTTTTTTTATGTGTTTTATCGTTTTACTCGACAATTTTGATTAAAGCCAAACAAGTTATAGCAGGAAAGCGATCTTTACATTTATTATTATTGATTCTACCTTTTATATCTAAAGACCTCTGCCTTCTGCCTTTAAATTAAATTAATTAAAATAAAATGTATTAAGAATAAATGTAATATCACGCCATTAAATAATAATATGGATTAAGGATTGATGATGATAAGTAAAAAAGATGTAAAGTTAGCGTAATCGATAATTGGTCAGAAAAGCTTCAGCCAATAGTATATTTTCAAATTAATAAATAACAATTTTTAAAATGGAACATAATTCATGCAAATATGTATAATAAATTGTAATTAAAGTATTATCACTTTCTTCACAAATCGTTTTTATTGACTAGATGTACATTTCGAAACACGAAGTGTTCTTTATCAATAGTTAAAATGACATTGAAAAAAAACTTAATTATTATGATTAATGTACATCTGGAGTCAAATCTTGTATATTATTTGCTTTTAGCCTTTTGACGAACTAACTCACTAACACATCATCCATTATTCATTATTTAAATGTAAATATGTATAGTTTGTCAATAAAAATGTGTATATATATATTTGCTTTTAATTCCACGAATGTAAAAATTATCAATTTGCTGATATATTACATTTCATATTAATAATTACGAGATAATAATTGACTTATTATAATATACAGAACAATTACCTATATACAGGCGAACCATTGAAATATCTAAAAAGGACATTTTAGATTATTTTGTTAAACGATTTACAATGGTACCAAACTCGAAACTAAAAAAAATTGAAATAAAACCCTCTATTTTACAGTATGGCTTCTCAGACATTTTTCTGTTTGTAGCAAATAAACAATTAATCGGACGAAACATGATATATTCAGATATATACATTAAACAGGAAATAAAAATAGATGCATTTGATATTTTGAATTAACCTCCACAATTGGTCACAACGAAGTTTATTTGAAATTCATTATTGACAAGTCGTAATTAGGTAATCATTCAACTTTATTCATAGATGCCGCTATAAGCAGTTAATTATTTAATTTAATAATATGTTAAAAAAATAATTTTAAAATAAACCAAGAAGATCGACATTTAAGTATTAGTTTTCAGTTACCTTTGTGAACTCATATACCGAAGTGCTTTATTTAAGCGAGTTCCCTTGTGTCTAAAACTTCAGTCTGTATATTTACATTACTGAAAATGATTAAATTTTTAACGTTTAATAATCTAAAATATTAATATTAATGGACGCTTGGTGCAGGCGTTTTGATTTTTTCCTTTTGTTTTAGGCATGTGCTATTCATTTATTTACGTTTATATATAACTGGTAATAATATTTTTGTTTCCGAATCTAAAATATATTTATTATTGGCACAATATATTTCAATTTTGTCTAGAGATAAGAGATGGACGATGCTAACTGAGAATCTTGTATATTTATTTATAGAGCTTACGAGAATTTTAGTGTGTTTCTTATTTATTAAACAACTCAAAATTATCTCCTTACCATTCACAAGCGCAGAAAGCATCTTCTTTACGACCAATCTTATAAAGGTGTTTGGGGAATTGTCCATGATTTATTTTGACAAGAGATGCGGAATATCAAATTTAAAGATGTACATAGAGGTCGGTAATGAATTAAATGGATTTTCCATATTTTCGTTAAGAGTAGATTGGCCTTTTAGAATTCTCTTCTTACTTATTTGTGAATGGCCTCTTACCAATCCAAAATTAATTGAGTGGTTGTAAGTTAAGGTAGTAATTAAGTGTTTTAATTTTATTATATTGTAATATAACTATTAGCGATAATCCTTTTACGATTCAATGCAGCAATAGCGTTTAAAACAGATTGGGAATCCGATGCGATTACTACTGTTTTATATGACTCATATCAATCCATTCAAGTGCTTTGTATATGGACTATTGCTTTAATTTTTAATAATAGTGTATATAACTTCATCAAAGCCCGATGCAGTTCATATTTTTTAATAAAATTGTCCATTCGTTCGACAAAAAATGGTTCCCATCTGACGAAATTGGTTCTATTGGCTTATTTACGTAATGGTAGGCTAAAACAGAGTAATTAGTATGTAGCGGAATGGTGTTACCACCAACAGAGTATTCCCCAGTAATTTTTTAACGTGTTTACACATATTTGCGGTTTGCTTTTACGTTAATTTAAATTTTTTTCCAGCTTTTATGGAAACGTATTTGTGGGAACTATTTAAATAAAACCTTTGGACTAAAGTTACATGTTATTCATATATTAAACGAACCAAGCGGATACATGATAAAACTCTGTAACACATCAATCAGACCGTTTTATGAAACATGTTGCAGTGTTAAACCATAAATCTGAAACCCTTTCAATTCTTGGTATTGTTTCACAATTTTTTATATTTGTATGTCCTTGAGAATAACCAACGGCCGAAACTAGTCGGAGAAAAATATATAAAAATTGTGAAACAACACCAAGAGTTTAATTAAGTGAGAATTTAATTCATCTATTGTTTTATTTTAATATGTTATTCTTATGCAATACAAAAACACTGGAACATCAAGTTGTTGAAGTTATAGTGGTGTAGATTTTTATGTCAACAAAAGTTGCTCAAATATAGGCTTTCTTAAAACAATTTAATGTTATATTATGGAGCGATTGATAACTAAAGTAGTAAATATATTGATTTATCAAAGAAAACTCGTTTTTATTCATATTATTAATGCTTACAATTATTTACATAAACTATATAAAATATATCAACTATATTTGTCTATAAAGCAATGAAGTACATCTCTTCTAAAGTACATGAATAATCATATCAATTAATAAAGAAATAGGTAATAGAAACATTAATCAACTTTTTTGTTATTAGGGAGACACTTAATTCCTTAAAACATTTATTGAGATTATACAATAAATCATGCATATGCAAGTTTTGCAGCTCTCTATCAATGATATATCTTTAGAGAATAGGTAAAGAATTAATCTTGTTGATTAATTCTTTACCCATTACTTCATAATGCTTCACCAAGTGACTTTTTTACTTATCTCAATGGTTTTGAAACGTTCATTATGATGTTGAATGCTTTACAATTACGGGTATCCTGCAACTTTATTTTTCATTTTTGAAATTATAAGGGATGATTCTCTTGTATTTTTATTGATTGTAATTTTTATTCAGAAATTTAAGTTGGTTTCTTATTGACGCAAGCTCATCTGTAAATCATACTTTGGTATATTTATTATTATTTCATCTTGAGATACCTAAAACACAAATTTTCTTTTTTCAAAGAATATTTTGAAAATACATTTGTAATAAATTTCAACCAATTTGCAGTAGAAAATATGTATATGTATATAATATATAAGTTATATTTATACTCAGTGATATTAAAATCACAATAAAAACAAGGGGCAGGAATTTATTTGATCAAATTTGTTTAACTATTAAACAAACAGCAATTAATTCAAATTTAATTCGTATGGATCACGTGTTTATGACTTAATGGCAGGTCTTTTAGTTATTATAAAGATTTTATCGTATATTTTGCGAAATTGTGTCGGTTCTTTGATGTTTTCCATTTTCATCGTTTAGTTTGAAAGTGTGGTTATTATTACCATCTTTAGTTTGTGCGAAGGTGATTTTTCGAAATTGCTAATCACCTTAACGGGAACCAATCCACCGCCATCGCTGCTACGAGGCTTGGTCTAAAAAGGGTCAGGAACACCACAGAAGAGGAACCCGTGGACAGATAAGAACGAATGAGTACCATCTTCTTAGGCTCATCTTGTGTTCTTGTGTTCCGCATCGACAGTGGATTACACTGGAACCTAGAGTAGCATAGGGAGGTGTTTAGTGATGAATCCTGATTCTGTTTGGGGATATCCGAGGACGTGGGGAATGTCCCAACATCGAATTTTCTGTTGGGTGGCTTATACATTAAACTGTACGGATTATAGTATGGGATGTTATAACTTATAGATGTAGGTTTTGTTTGAAATTCATCTGAGGCAATATGAACGATCAGCGATATGTGAATAAGAGGATAGGGCTCCATATTCTTCCGTATTTTTCAGTTCTTGAAAGGCCCACTTGCTAGAATTGGTGACACAAATAGCAGGGGAGTGTATAAAAAATGAGGCTAAACCAACCCATTATTAATAAAAATACGTCATTTTTTGTTCCTTTTTTTTAATAATCTTCTTTATGTTGCGAATTTTATATCACTGATTATAAATATATCGTATACACGTTTTTTTAAAAATTTATTAGGATTTATTGTATTATTATTAATATGAATTTTTGCAACGCTTAGATACTAGATTCAAGAAGCAGGGACGAATATTAATGTTCTATAAAAGATACAAAATTTCTTGAAACTGTAATTTTTTTTTAAACACATTAAGTAACATCTCCCATTTACAAACATCTTGTGGGATGCTGTTAATAACCCCTTTAGATTGCATCCTTCAATTGGTGTATTGTTTTTGGCTTGTTCACGTAAATTTTGATTTTACTAATCCCCACAAAAAAAGTCATAAGACCTAAGATCGTATGATCTGGCAGGCCATTCCTGCTTGCCACGCAGAGAGATATTTTTTGAGGAGACTTTTCAGTCAGCAGAGCAATCGTTTTATGGGATGTGGTATAGCTTGTCATACCATCTTGTTGAAACCAAAAATTGTCATTTTCATTCATAACTTCGAAAAACCAATTAGAAAGTATGTTTCTGTAGCTGTCACCGTTCACAGTGACTTTATCACTTGGATACGCTGCTTAGTTGTCATCTGCTCCATGGCGAAAATAAACATCAAACTACAATCCTTAGCAGACAAAAGCTATTGACTGCTAATGGGAAACATCGTAAATAACAAACATGAAACAAGCACGACTGCAAAACGTCATATGACAAAATGGCGCCAAATTCAAATTCGTCCTTACTTCCTGAACGCTCTATATAATGGTATTACTGTATTCTTGGTGTTACGATTTCCATGTTACTGAGTATAGTTATATTAATAATGTATTATAAATGATACCTCTAGCTTGATCTACTAGCAAATATTAGTTTTTTTTTTGTTCTAAATAATACAATTTCTTAAGGTTTAATGGCAAGTTTGCGTTTCTAGAATTAAATATATTTAATACCAATTAATTGACTTGTGGAATAATAGAATTGTATGCATTTTGTTATATTAGGACAATTACATTTTTATTTATTATTTTATTTATTTTATTTATCTATCTTTGGTCTTCTTTTTAAAATAATACATTAACATATTAACATAAATAAAAAAACATACATAAAATTTTGGTCAAAAGAAGCACGGGCGGAGTTCACAATTAAATGTGTTCTTCCACTCAAACCCTTCCTTGATCATGATGATGAGGGAGCTAGTATCCTCTTCGTCATCCACAATCTTCTATACTTGCTTTGGTTCAGCTTTTAGTCCCCTTTTTTGGAGAGAATTTTTTGGCTGTTTATGATGCAATAAAGCTATTTAAAACATACATATGTTTATGGACTGAATTTCACAGCCTTTAAAAAAATTTAAAGTCAATATTAGAGAAATATAAAAGATAATGATCACATGTTTATATGTTATTTGTATCATTTTTCCTCTATAATTGACTGAAATGAACAACAAGAACTAAAATTTTGGCTTGGGAAACGAGATACTTAATTCACATATATTACGGTCCTGTATACAGAATATCGAATTCGATTTTCTCGATGACTATAATTCGAGGTTAATTCAGCTTCATCATCCATTCAAAAGAAAAAGGTTGATCAAAATTAAAAAAAAGCATTCGACCATTTATCTAGAACAAATTCTGAGATAAAGTTTTAAGAATCTGGCCTCGATGATAATAAATTGGTTCCTTGAGTTACATGAAGATCAAATTAATTTGATAAATAAAGCACTAATATTAGTGCTAATCCATTGATAATGGTAACTTTGTGTCCGAAATGTACATTTGGTTATTCAAATAATATTGTGAAGAAAGGTTATTAGTGCTTTATTTGTCTCGATGATAATCTTATATAGTTATACAGTGGCAGTGTTCTTCAGAATATTAAAACTAGATTGCAGTTCTCATTGGCGAGCACTAGTTTAGTTGAACGTTTATTATTTAAAATTACAACGAATGCCACTGGATCTGATGGTATTAGTGCAACAATGATTAAAATGTGTTGTCCGTATATTATCCCTATCACACATAACGTAAATTGTTGTCTGGAGATGTCCGTTTTTCTGAATGCTTGGAAAATTGCTAGTATAACTTTTGTGCCTAAAAATGAAAATCCAGAAGAATTAAAAGATCTTAGACCAATTAGTCTCTTACCGGTTCTTTCAAAAATTTTAGAATGGATAGTAAAAGATCAACTTTTAATGTTCATTGAAGAAAACAATATTCTTCCAAATAACCAATCTGGATTTAGACCAAATTATAGTTGTGCTACCTCTTTGGCAAACGTTACAGATGATATTATATCAGCCACTGATAAAGGATTACTATCTTGCTTAATATTAATTGATTATAGTAAATCTTTTGACACTATTAATCATGACTTGTTACTAGTTAAGCTAAAATACATTAGACCTAGCGCAAGCTCCTATTCTTTATTTTATATTTACCTTACAAACAGGTCCCAATAAGTAGAAATCAATAATATAATATCTAATCGTGTAACCTTTTGTGCAGGTGTCCCTCAATGTCCTATTTAATTTTGTATATACACATCCTCCTTGACTGATGTTTTGAAATTCTGTACACCTAATTTATATGCGGACGATACCCAACTACTTCACCACTTTAAGATTGAAAATGTCAATACAGCAAATTACAAAATAAATACTGATCTTTCTAATTTATTAAAAATATCTCATAGATAGAAAAAACACGAAAATATATTCGTAAAATCTACAACAAATGAGTCTTATTAAGACTACAAGAACAAATCACTTTTGAAACAACTACTTCTCTAGCTAATACTTCGACAGACATTGAATAATACAAAAGTAATTTGCGTGTTACAAAATAGCAAGGCTATCAAAGCAACACTAGTTTGAACGTATTTCTTTTACGAATATATTTTCGTGTTTTTTCTATTTATTAGTGAATTATCTACAACGTAAAGGACTTATATATTTTATTATTAAATTATGCTCTAATTGGGTATTTTCCTTAATCCCGAACGTAATTATTTCCGTAGAATTCAGTAATCCATGCAGGTATAAATAAGACCCTCAGTCGATTATATTTCATTATTGTGTCAGTTGCCGTGCATATCTGAGTAAGTTATTTATTTTTCATTATATTTATTTTAGTAAACGTTTTTATTTATGTTTAGAATCAATTTTATAATAAAGCTGTACTGAAGAGATTGAAATATCGAAACACGTGTCTACAGATGGTTATAAAATTGAGTATTGAATTATTTAATTGCTTTTGCTAATTTATTTTTAATTACATCAACCTAAATTCATTTCTTTTTCCAAATTACCATAGTATAGTCACTCACAAACTGTTTTAACGTACATTCAATCATTTTTAGTTCATTTTACAGAAAGAAATACGTTCAAACTAGTGTTGCTTTGATAGCCTTGCTATTTTGTAACACGCAAATTACTTTTGTATTATTCAATGTCTGTCGAAGTATTAGCTAGAGAAGTAGTTGTTTCAAAAGTGATTTGTTCTTGTAGTCTTAATAAGACTCATTTGTTGTAGATTTTACGAATATATTTTCGTGTTTTTTCTATTTATTAGTGAATTATCTACAACGTAAAGGACTTATATATTTTATATCTCATAGACATTTCTTACTTATAAATGCTAATAAAACTTCTGCTATGTTATTTGGTCCTAAAAAGAGTCTTGATATTGCAAAGAGACTTCTCAACATAACCTTAGGTAGTGTATCAATACCTTTTGTCGATTCTGTACGTAACTTAGGTTTATTATTCAGATTTGCGCTTTAAGTTACATGTAAACAAATGTATTTCGCGTGCTTACTACCACCTAAAAATGATCTACGTCAATAGGCATAGTTTAAACATAAAAACTAAACGTTTGCTTTGTGACACATTTGTGTTAAACCACTTTAACTTCTCAGATGTACTATATGATTCTTGCCTGGATAAAAAAACCAAAACTCATGTATTAGATATATACGCTATACAATAAAATGTTTAAATGTTAATAAGTATTACTACTGCCAATTTGTCTGAAAATCAGATTGTTTTAGACGTGGTCAAATTACAATTCGAAGATATCTGTTAGCATTAAATTAAATTACATGCAGTCAAAAGCATTAGGTATTTATTTATCCAACATACTGTAAAAGATTATTATACATAATATCTAAAAAAAAAAAGATCGTATTTGGAAAGTCGAGTTTACAAAATATGTGTTCTACGATTCACATCCTCTATTCTTCTTCATCAGATTATTTACCAAATATGTTTTTTTTGCCCTAAAAAGGAATATTTAATTGACACTACGTGTCATTATATTTAGGTATGATTAAAATATAAATGTATAAAATATAAATGCGAGACAATACATACATATTAAAACATAGGTTCCTACTCAGGTAAAATATATATACATAGAAGTACCCAAGTTAGGTTGAGTTTATACCCGAAAAATTGGATTATTATCTCAGTAGTTTACAATACCTTGGCCTGTCTCAGACTGTCAGCAAAGATGAATTATAAAATACGTGCGAATCCCGAGAGCTCCTTCTTCATTAAATTAAATTGATTGCTCGGCGTTAATAACGCCGGCATCCTGCTTACCTCGAAACGAAGCGGTGGAAAGTGGGAGTCTGGAAGGATTCTGAAAAGCCGGGACACAGGAACCTGGAGTGAGAATTGGGAATGGGAGCAGACTTGGGTTCGATCGATAAGCCACGTGGCCACAGGTGAAACGTACGTACGAGCATTACCCGAGTACAGTATGGCATTGCATAGACGTAATTAAGTGGTGCGATAAATTCCCAAATTTTATTGTCGGCCCCGTTGATTTAGATCGCTGCAATAAAATCGAATACCGGACCTCCCAATTATTATCGACAATAAAACGGAGAAATTGCTGAATGGAGGTTTTATTGCACTGATCGATTCATTAATGGCTACAGATTGGCGATAATGAAATGTATTAGTGCTGCACCTAGATTGCACATTAATACTCTTTCTGGGTCATATACTTACTTTGTGTGCAGTTGCTACTATTTATTTTTTTCCAAAAAAGAATCAAGTTATATAGGCCACGCTTTATAAAATATTCATTCGAATATTCAAGAGGCAATTGCATATTTGCATTTAAAGTTTACCGGCATACATAAAATTTAATTAACATGCGCGAATATATTTCATGAAAATGGGTAAATAATGTAAGCCAATTGACAAAAATATTTACATGTATTACATTTAGTTTTTGATTTATTACTGTAGTCAATACTGATTTTAAAGCCCGCAAGTAAATATATTAATGTGAGTTAATTTGTTTAAATTATAATTATTTTATAAATAGCGATAAATACTTTTAAATTAATAATATTCAATTACAATTTAATTAAATTCATGATTGTTGTTACTTTCTCTTTGTAATGTATTTGTCAGCGGAAAAAATACAAATAAAACGCACTTTATTAACTGTCGATAAAATTTCGATGGCAATTTTCGTTTATAATATTTAAAATCAGGTTTTTACAATTCATACTGCATTAAACAAATAGGTCAATCTCGTCGTTGACGATCGGAATGTCTGAATTTCACTTATTAAAAAGAAATTCTATGGATTCGAGTAAATCCATTTGTAAGCTCGTTTCGGTAAAATTGATTATGGCGAGTGCTTTATCAATATATGCATGATCATTTTCTTTTAAATGGTCTGCGGACGTTGTTTTATAATTTTTATTATATGCATTACATATTTTAAATATAAAAAATAATTTTTAAATGTTATAAATGTTATAATCACAAATATAGTTATAATTACTGTTATTGCAAATTTCAATAAAAATATATGATTTATATATTTATAAAAATGATGTTGAAAATTCAATCGTATTCTATGATGATAATGAATTTTAGAAGAGATATTGATTTACTAAAAATATAACAGTCGGTGTTTTATTATTGCTAGTAAAGGAATTAGAAAATCGTGGACTTTCTTTTCAACCAATACAACAATTATTGATTTGTTTGAGGTACTCTACTACAGGCAGTTTTTAGGTAATATATAAAAAAATTGGTTGGGTTATATTTTGATGTTACAAATATACACTTATTTCATGCCATATGTGGTATTTTAAGAGAAACTACCCAATAAACTATTAGCAATCTTATTAAAATGTGTACGATTTTAATTGATGAAAAATTAATCAACAATTTATTCTTCGTTATTTTAGGCAATATTCTGGGTAATCATTTTCGAAGGAAATCTTAATTATTTGTGAATAATATAATTATATAAATCCACTCATATGAGTATTCGTAAACAAAAAATATAATCAGCATGTTATTTGTTATTTATTATTATTTTAATAATATTCTAAGATTAATTTTGTTCTTCATATTTTTCTTTATATAATAATGAAATGGTCCATTATTTTTCCAGGTGGGCAATTTCCAACATAATTTTGTTGCAGTTCGTAATATCTTGAAGGGTGGCATTATTTGTTTTCTTATATTCTATAACGGAATAACTATTTACAAGCGGTGTATCGTCTCCATTTCTGTAAAATGTATTAGAAGTGTTACGTTACAACTTATGAATTAGCAAGGCAAATTTCAATTGTATTGCGTGATTTGATATATTTGTTCGGTATTTGATGACCACTTATCATCTTTCCAACAATTTCATTATTCTCATAGAAGGTCTGGGACTAAGAAGTGAAAAAACCGTCGAAGTACATTTTTACAGTTTTCTGTTTAGTGATCGGTTTTACTTTAGAAAGAGATTTGCAGGGACCAGAACAAGTGCAAGGTCCGGGTGATGCTGTGGGTAAAGCAAAACATCCCAACCAAGTTGCACTAAGTTTTGCTTAGTAATTATTGCGGTATTGGGTGTGGCGTTGTCATGGTGGAATATGACACCTTTGCGATTGACCAGTTCTGAGCTTTTCTGTCGTAATACTTGGTTCAATTTCGTTACATGCGGGCAGTAGACCTCCGAATCAATTGTTTTTCTTCGAGAAGACAGCTCGTAAAACAGAACACTACGATGATCCCTACATATGGATAGCAAAATTTCTTTAGACGCAGACCGGCCTTCGGGGTAGCATTCGGTGGCTATCCAGCGGTTCGATAATTACGTTATTGTAGATGATCTATTTTTGATATTACTCGAAACGAACTTGGTGGGCCGACTATTGCCAAGTTCATCTTCGGGACTCATATCTCCGGAACGAAATTTGGCAAACCATTTCTGAGTGGTACGTTTTATTGAGGAGCCTCCGCAGCTCGCTTGCCTTTCTTGAAATGATCAAGCAAAATATGCCGAAAATTTACCTTATTCTTCTTCACGTTCACTGGCTTGTAACACAAACAAATCTACTATCAATGAAAACAAAAGAAAACTGATAAAAAGAGCAGACTGTCCTTTCTTTAAAATATATTTGAATTGCCCAATTAGGATATGAGAACCGCAAACATTCTAAACACATTTGCAACAAAAACTAAATGAATATATAGAACGACCCAATATTAATAATTCAAAATAAATTAAAACAATTATACCATTTTCATTAAAAATAAATATCGATTGTACTTACTTTAATCTTGATTAAATAAAAAAAATGTCCCTTATCACACAAACTAACTTGACAAACCAACTTTGCACTTGCTGCTTAACTGACAATCATATTATCTTGAATTTTGGAGGCGTTCACTTCATAGTACATTTTTAATGAATAACAGAAAAACGTTTAACTTTTTTATACTACTTTTTATTTTTATACAACACTTTGTGACTAGTTTTGAATTACACAGTAATCATTATCAAACTTAGTTTGAATAACAGAAAAACGTTTAGTTTTGACAATCATATTGATAATTCCGTCAGCTGATACGTGACGCCAACGCAAAACTAGTGATATTTAAATGTTTGATTAGGTTCCTGCCTCGACAACTGCGCCGATAGTTCAGGGTAGAGCACTATTCGCGTAAAGATTATTAAACAAGGTGAATTTTGAAATAATAGTCTTTGAATACCAGCAAAATGAACAAGTATATTAAATTTAAAATAAAAACAATATTTACAACACGAAACAAAACACAATAAAAATACAAAAATTATACACTTACACATAAAAAAATGAATCGGTAATTTACAAATGACCGCTGGGTCTCGACAATAATAACAATTTTGAGATAAATTACGTGGTACTCAAATGGATAGACGATTTCGACAGAAAATACGGTTTCTGAAGAGATACTGTTTTTAAAGAGACCTTACTCTAGGGAGCAGGCGGTATTTATTCGGTCGGTGGTCATCCCTCTTCCTTTCACACCCCTCTAGCGACCTCCGAACTCTCGTCGATCCACAAAATTAATTGTTAAGTTATTAATTTTTAAAATACTTTCATCTTACTAATATCTTATAGGTGCGCGCGAAGATACCACACCTGGGCATCCCCGAATTATGGCGCTACCTGTAGGTTACAGGTAGTTACAGGTACCTTTTACCTTACCCTTACCTTTTAAAGGTAAGCCTAATTAATTACAGCGATATATGGTAGATACAGCGCCCGTTTTGGCTTAATTAAACCAATTTGCATCTTCGAAATTACTAAATATTAATAATTATATATCATGACAGCTCGTGGTTAACATCGTTAGACGTAGGATTAACCACTTCGTGTTTGGTGTCGTTCGAATCGCCTTCCTCTCAGCCATCCGATGTCCCATGTGGATTTCGCGTGTGTGGGCTCCATACGCGAATATTCGCGAACGGTGAAGAGGATGTAAGTAACTTTCGCCGTGACGTCACTTCCCGTCCTTTTGTGCTTCACACGTGCGCTTTGCCCGCTCGGTCCGTTCGGTCGCAGGTAGTTGCGACCCTTTGCAGATGTGGCGAACACAGGATTCCGGGAATTTTGGACACCCTCGGCGGGACGGCTTGGACGGCGGCAGAACTCGTCTCTACCTGCAGTTGCTGAGAGGGGCTCTTCGACACGAAGTTGAGCTATCATGATATAGGGGCGCTGTTCTCTGGAAATCTAACAAATTACGGCGCGAATTTTACTTATTTGGGGAAAAAAGAAGCAACACAAATTGCTGAAAGTTGCCGGTGCTTCGCGCCGGTAACAAATGGTTTTGGCCATTTCTGATAAAAAAATTAAATATTATGATCTTCTTCTGTCTTGAAAGAACTAGTAAAACACACTAATATGTGTGATCTTAATACCTTAATGATTTGAGAAGTATCTTGGAAATTATTTTAGCAATCTCTTTTTCAGTTTTCTATGCTTGATTATGGATCAACACTCCATTGATCAATTGTTTATAGTCCATTGCAGAAACATAATAGAAAACAATACAAAAATTTTAGAATTACTAACAGGGCAACGAAATCTTCTACAACTTACACTATTAGTTATATGAATAGAACCTTGACTAAGTATTAGAAGGGAATACATAACAATAAAAGCTATTATCTAGTATAGAGCAACTCAGAAATCGCATATTATATGGTAATATAATGAATAATTAATTTTCAGAGTAATAAAACTGACCCTCCATTAATAATAGGATTCATAAAAACTGTAATTTTCATCCAAAAATTGCTGGCGACACAAGTTGCCACCGCTAAAGTCAATGAATTAATTTTAAATTATCCGCAGTGTACATTTAGAAGCTTTGATACAAAGCATCTAGAAGAAGATTGAAATTTTAGTTAGAAACGTGCCTTATAACAATACCAGCTTTTTCAAACTAAAAATATAGTATTTTATTGAATTCTCGCAGCCTTCTAAATATATTCCCCAAGAATACTCACTATTGCCACTTCACATTGTTGCGTAATTGATAATACCCAAGATCTTGTGTTATATTAATAACATATTAATTCGTTATTTAATAAATTATTCTCCAAATACATGTGAATATATATTTCAAAATATTGATTATTAACTGAAAGCTCCAGATGGTTGTCACTAACATTAAAACGAGAGACCCATTGAGAACAATATTCTTCTCCACTTAGATGTTTGTAGTTTAATATACTTAAACTCGCTGAAGTTATAAAGTATACACTTAAATACTTGATAATTTTAATGTATAGTTGTATGTAGAAGCTATATTTTTATATCTCTGAGTAATAGACTACATAAATTGTTTGTAAATTGACTAATTAATATGTGTAAAATTAATGGTGCTTTAAAGCGACGGGAGCGATCCTTTAAAGTACAAGCTCATTTACACACACACACAAATACACAAATCACACTGCGGAAGAACCACGTGGTCGAAATCCAAACACTACTACTACTACTACTACGTGTACCATAGAAATATGTTTTAAGTAAATTGTATTGTTTTAAGATAATATTTTTTTTTTAATAATAATTTTATGTAATATGAACCCTTGATGTACACCATGTTTAATTTTTTAGTTTAAAAGACCCGACTGCTTGTTGTCTTTAATTAATGTATGTTAGTAGAAGTTACAAACAATGACGTATGCATTATTAAGAATATTGATAAATTCAGTTAGAGCCGTAGTAGTTCATTTACCTGACCGAAATTCGAATCATCGAGATGAATGGAAAACGCCATTCCGAATGCATTCATTAATAAGATGGTTTAAAGGTAGAATAATTAAATCAATCACATATCTGACTAGGTCAAATTTTAGGCCATTGTCTTTATCATTTGTTGATTTTATTTTAAAAACTGCACTTCAGTAAATTTAAAATATATATTTTTATAATAGATGAAGAATTGAAAAAAAAAATGGGTTTGCTTTACTGATTTTCAATTTATTTAACTGAATTTACTGTTAGTGCTATGTGATCACTACTAGGCTCTGGAATTGAGTTTATCTCAGATTCGGTCACAGAAGTATAAAAGTTATTGAATTCGTCGTTAGATATGATATCAGGTTTTTTCGAGTTGCGTGAATGACGTTTAGCCTTAATTAAATTCCATGAAGTTTCAATAGGGTTAGATTCAGTTTCAATATAATAAGCATTCGCTTTTTTCAATTCTTGACGATAGCTCAGTTGAAGCATTTCTCTGATTAAATTAAGATTGTTTCTCATTATTTTGAGACAACCATTGAATCATTTAATTTTATTTGTTTTACTTTTCTTGACAATGTATGCTACGTCAAAATAACAAACATCTAAACAAGTCCAATCATATGTACTTAGTATATTATAAAATATAGTTTTTCTACTGTGATACTGCATATGGCTTGATGGACAGTAATAATGTCGAGACAGAGGCCTATCTGATCTGATATGCCCTTCTACAATAGTAGGTTTATTTTTATTCCCGATTTTATTAGAGAAAATATTGCCGATACAAGAATTTTGCCTTGTAATCAAGGATATTAACTGCCATAAACCGTAGTTGCACAGATCTTTAGGTTTTTTATCATTATTTTTGAAGTGAGTATTAAAATATCCGCATAAACAGTATTAGAGAGCCTACCTTTTTCTTGCTCGGACCCTAGGTTTGCAAGAAAATGGGGATAGCTTCCATTGGGTACAATAGTACAAAAATATGATTATCATATTAAGTTCTCTTATAAAAAATCCTGCTAGCTCGCAAGTTAATTCGACAGAAATTTTATTTAGATTATTTAAAATATAATAACTAAAATTATTTTTTCCATTATGAGTTTTTCACCATTTTTTGCAAATTTTCTGCTGTAGCAACTAGGTACTGTATAATTATATAGAGCATAGTATTAGGCTTAGAGGTCGGATAACCAATGTTCGCTAATTGCTATGAAGCGAATATGTTTATTTATGATGTGTACTTCTCAACTTTATTTCGCTTACATTGGATGTTTACGTATAAGAGACTTGAGACTTCATTTATTTCATTACATTCTTTCTTTGGTGGTATAGTTGGCAATGTAATAAAAACCGGCTAATGTTAACGCCAGTAGGCCAGAGGCCGGAATTAGTTTCGAGTTGTTGAAATGGTTCTGTAAATTTAAATAAAGAATATTCTTTTGGGTGTTTAGATTCCAATTTTATGGAGTCGATTAAATTGATGTTATTTCCCTCTAGGTAATCGGTAATATTTACAACATTAGTTGTTAGATCCAGTCGATATACATTCTTCGTAAGCCGTAGAGTCGTACATTTTCTGCTGCTCTCACGATTTTCTTCTTTAATCTTCCCTTGTTTACTACCGTTGTCCGTTGATTATTATTATTATAAGGTATTGTTTTTTCATATTTACTTTATTAATATTAGGAGATGTAGAAGTTTTATTCGATTTATTTGGTTTATTTTTAATTTACAGGTTATTACTATCTTCTCTTTTGGCGTAACTTAGATTGCCTTCAGCGTTGTGTTGATTTTTTCCGATGACAATTGAATTAGCAGTTATTGATTTCAATAGATTTATGTATTGTTATAGGCCTTAGTTTGTCGGGTTCTATTATAGGCGGAGAGATATTTGGTACATTTGCATCTCCTCTCGTTTCAACAATTTCCACTTGAGACGTACTTTTTGTTTTATTTATAATTTCATTTTCACTCGCAAATTTTGTAGCATGTTGTTGGGATGCTACATATTTATTAATATTAGTATTATTACGATTCACAGAAATTGTTTCTGGTTTATCTGTCTTTAAATAGGTAGCTCCGCTTTCAACGCTCTGCATTCTATTACAATTAACTTTTTCTTGTAAAAGAATACAATTCTCCTTAAGGATATTATATTTCCACCACTCCTCGTCAATAATCCTATTCAGGAGTTTATTTTCTTTTAGCAATAAAAGTGGTATTCACATATGAATATGGATTATAGGTAAGTCAATGAAGTAATTCTATGTAAGAATATATGTAGGTCGATTTTATTCATCTAGTGTTAGAGAAAACAGATATCCAGAAACCTTACTATTTTGATAAAGTTTATAATTTTAATAGCTCAAGGTCAGCTGGCTTTGGTTTTAACGTCGCGGCAAAATGTTAAGTGCAACGTGTTCTACCTATAACTCTTTTTTTGCATTCACTCTAGAAATTCATATAGACATCCAGTTCACATGTATCTGTATTAACAAAACCAGCTCTATTCTAGAGAGAGAGAGAGAGATAAATTTATTTACAAATTTACAATAATTTACATAATGTATAATTGATTTACAAACATATAAATGTATTGCAATTTTCTTCCCTTCGTCCTCACCTCGAGGTTAGTGGGCATTTATTCCCGTCTCAGGCTATCGGTATTAAGGGATGTTGTGGTTTTCCTAATGTTGTCTTGTGTTATTCTATTTAAGTTTGTTGTTTAGAATAATATGTTTAACTTTTAGTTTAAAAGGAGTGTACTTGAGTGATTTTATATATTCGGGTAGGTTGTTAGATTGAATGATTGTATCTGTAGTTATAGCTTGTGAATATTTGGTTGTTGTAAATCTTTCTGTTCTTATGTCCGATTTTCGTCTTGTTTTATATTCATGTACTTGTTTGTTTATTTTTAGGGTAATATTTGTCTTGATTAAGTTATTTTCTATTTTATATATGAGTAGTAGGTTGTTTAGTGTAATCATATTTCTTATGTCCAGTTCCTGTGTCTGTTGGTATAGGTTTAGGGTATTTGTTCTTTTATCTAGTTTGTATAGTATTTTTAATATTTTGTTTTGTTGTATTTGTAGTCTCGGTATATTTTTCTTTGTTGTGTCTCCCCAGATATTATTGAGGTAAGTATTTTGTGATTTGAAGAGAGCGTTGTATATTTGTTTCCTTGTTGGTTTTGGTATGTAATTTCTAATTTTTGTCAGTGCTGCTATTGTCTTGGCGTTCTTCTTTGTTAGTTGGTGTATATGTTTGTCCCATTTAAGGTTGTCTTGTATTTTTAGTCCTAGGTAATTTACTTCGCTTATTTGCTTTATGGCTGTTCCTTCGATGTTGATCGTTAGTTTAGTTTTGTGTCTATTGTTGAAGGTCATGTATTCTGTTTTTTTCTTTTTTATGGTCAGCAGGTTTTTATGGTACCAGGTTTCTAGTTGTTTTATGTCTGTATTTATGTCTGTCTGTATGGTTTCATAGTTGTTGCCTGTATACACAATGCAGGTATCGTCAGCGTATATGTAAGGTTTTCCTTTGAGATTTAGTTCTAGTAAATCGTTCGTATATATTATATACAGAGTCGGGAGTAGATTTCCTCCTTGGGGTATTCCGTATTCTGCTTCCATTGGTTTACTTTCAGAGTCGTTTGCTATTGTTGTTTGTATTCTGTTGGTTAAATAAGCTTATATTAGTTTCAATTCCTTTATTTTTATACCTATTGCCATGAGTTTTTCCAGTAGTTTGTGTTTTGAAATGGTGTCAAATGCTTTTTTCATGTCAATGTATAATGCAGCTACTTTATGTTTTTTATCGAGTTCTGTTTTTATGAAATTTATGAGGTCAATTGTCGCAGATGTCGTCCCTGCGGGTTTTTGGAAAGCATATTGTTCACTGTATATGATATTGTTTTTATTAGGTGGTTGTTGATTTGTATTTGTATTACTTTTCCTAGAATTTTGTTTAGTGTCGATAGTAAAGCAATGGGTCGGTAGTTTTCAGGGTTGGTTTTATCTCCTTTTTTGTAAATTGGTTTGATTTGGGCTTTTTTCATGCAGTCTGGATATCTGGCTTCATCTATCACTATATTTATAATCTTGACGAGTATTGGTATAAGTGTAGTTTTGTTTCGTTTTATTGTGGAGTTTGTTATTTTGTCAAATCCTGGCGCCGAATGGTGTTTTAGTTCTGTAATTATTTTGCTAATTTGATCGTTTGTTGTATGTTGGAATTTTATGTCTTCTATGTGTCTTTTTGTTCTTGTTGTTTTTGCTGGATTTCTCGTTTTGCCAGTTTGTTCTTCAGCTAATTTTTCCCCTACATTTGTAAAGTATGAGTTTAATTCGTTTACAATATCTATATTGTTGTTTGTAATAGTGCCGTCTTCTTTGTGTATTGATTCTATATAATTTTCTGTTTTATTTTGTTTATTTATTTGTTGATGTATTCTTTTCCACAGTTTAAAACGGTTTTGTTTATGCTTTTGGAATTTCTATAGTATTGGGTTTTCGTTTGTTTTATTAGTTTTGTTGTGAGTTTTTTTGAGCATCGTAGGTTTTAGTACATAATTCCTCGTTGATCCATGGATTGTCTTTTGTTCTTTTGATTTTCTTAATTTTTTGGTTGATTTGTAATATATTTAGTAATTTTGTTGATAGTTGTTCAAAGCTGTTTATTGTATTTATGTCTATATCTTGTATGTCTTTTGTTATTTGGGCATTGTCAGTTTTAGTTGTTTCGTAATATTGATATATAAGTTTTAATTGTTTAGTTTCTTTTAGCTTTGTTATTACGGCATTTTGATCTGATATACTTGATGGTTCAATTTGTATGTCGTCTATAAGTTTAGTATTGTTTGTACTGACATGGTCTAATATTGAATTATTTCCATTTGTATTTACTCTTGTGTGTGATTGTTTTGTTATTTTGTTAATTATTTTGTAGTTGTTTTCTGTTAGAAGATTTTGATATTCTTTAGTATTGTAGTCGTTTTGTAGTATATTTATATTTATGTCTCTTAATATGATATGTGGTTTTCTTCTATTTATAATATTGTTCTTTAGCATATGCTTGAGTTTATTTAAGTTTATGTGAGGCGGTTTGTACAATAATGTTATTATAACTTTTTCTTCTTGTAGTGTTATTGATATAATTTGTCTTTTATTAATTGTTGTGTTAGTTAGTATTTTATATTTGGTGCCTTTGTGTATATAAATAGCAATTCCTCTTCCTTTGGTGTCTCTGGAGTTATATTCTGAATTATAATTTTTAAGTTTATATAGGTGTTCGTTTGTTGGTGTTAACCATGTTTCAGTTATTGCTATTATTTTAGGGTTATTATGAGCTGTGGGGAGAGAAATCGAAAACTTTTATAATTGGATATAAGTGTCTATTCGTATGCTATGGATGATTTCTTTGTCACTAAGCATTTGGCCAATTATTCCCATTCATGTTAAGATCATCAAACTAGTCGTGGTATGTATAAAAGCGTGGATATTTTATTTATTTATAATCTCTAATTTAATTTTCTAACAAGTATCACTGTTTGTTCTATATGAGTTGTTCTTTAATGTTATTTCTGGTTCAGGATTAAATTTGTCACAATATATGTCTGTTTCGGTTGCTTATTTTAATTTGGCTTCATCAATGAATATTTGTTTTGAGAGCAACCGTGTTTTTTCAGTTGTTATGGTCATTGGTGATTGACAGGAAGTATAGAAAACAGAAGTACCACCACTTAAAAACTATTTTTTTTATTGGTACATCTAATAAAAATTATAAAAATACTACTTGAAAGACACTTTGATATCTTGTACGGTTTTCGCACAAAAAATAAAATAAATTTTTTTATCTAGTAAAATCAAAATCTAGTTTTTTATAAAATCGATATTATTTGTTTTTCGTGGTCGTCTTTGTTTAAAAAATGTAAATTATGTATAATAATAATTACCGAGTCTCTTTAAATAATGTATTGTTTACTTTATTATAGTTCATAAATATTCAAATTTGGAACAAACAGATTTCTTTCTTATATTAGGATTTTGGAAAGGAAATTGTTTAAAAATATTAGATGTTGTTTGGATTTATTTTATGAATTACTATTATTGAATTTTTATTTAATTGAGTAAGGTGATTTACTTATTAATGGGTGCATAATAAGCATACTATATGCATATTTAATTTTTTTGCGAAAACCATACAAGGTATCAAATATTATTAAGAAACAAAAAAAGTTGTGTTAAATCATCATATTTTGACCCCAGGAATCTATGGTCCAGCCATTTCCCACATTAACGGGGCACCCTGTATATAGAGCTGATTTTTGGAGCAGAATTTTCGCCAGAAGAATAGGGAACAATAACGAAAGAACACGATTTTGTGAATTCGAACGTATCCAAACGCAATATTTTTTTGTAGAATTTTATTTATAATTTTATTAGGGTCGTAAATTGGACCTCCCTGAGTCTCCAGAAATTCATAAAGCCCGGGCTAATCCGGGAATTCCAGTAATCAACGATCAGCTGGACCTAAAATACAAATCCATCTTTAATACCATTACATCCCGTTTGTTGTAGTCTTTTTACTTATGGTTTGAAAATATAAACCAATGTATTGAAATTTATAGTGACCAAATAAAAATTCAGTTATACAAACAAAGTAAAAATTGTGTTTAGTTTGTGATACTTTACATTTACTATAAGAGGGATAATATTTAATTGTTCGAGATTTTTTTTTAATTTTATTTCTTTTCATTAGGGTTAGTGTAGTCTGGGCAATTAGTATTTCGGAATATAAATTACACCGGCTGTATGAGGTTGTCAGTATAATTGTCATTCTTTTCCTTTACTTTTACACACTATCATTTTAGGTTCTTTGGTAAATGCGAATAGTTTAATTCTTTTTTATCATAGATAATTATTGTGTCCCATTTAAAATCAAATACATATTTTATTTATAAACAAGCGTCGATTAAAAAGAGTTTGCACAAGTTTAATACAAATTTCTAATAAAAGTTAGTTTTATAGATTGAGCAAATACGCTTCCTTGTCTTTTAATAATATGAATAAGTAACTGAGGAGGCTTTCAGTTTCTGATACATTTTGATGATTTTAATAATATGATGTTGCCTCTATAGTGTATTTAATAATATTAATTTTTAATTATATATCAATAATCTGAACTTAAAGAAAATAGATTTTGTAACTTCTGCTTCCTTTAAGTTGAAATGCAGGTTCAGTTTCGTTTTAATATTAATGTCAATTTTCATAAATTTACGACATGAGTTTTACAACGCACTGAAAACCTATTTAATTTAATTTATTGGACATTTACTGTAACTAATATCAAATATTAACTTTATTAAATTTAATAAAAACTCTTTTAGTGTTTATTTTTTCAAGTAGAAAAATTCTTTTTTAACAATAAGAAAGAATGTGATGAAGGGATAAAGCTGTACACTATATCCTCTGTAATAAAGACTTAGTTATTGAAAGAGATTTAGGTTTACAGAAACTAATTAAATTTAGTAAGATTCTGAAATGCGTCGTCGTTCGTCGCAGAAAATGGAAAATGGAGGACTAGGTTGTAATTAATTTGCTCCAGTTCCAGGATTTGATTAAATGAATGCGGCCGGTGGATTATACTCCCCGAATGGCTTTCGATTGTCGAAGCCGAAATCCCACACAGTCTAGTTTTGATAACAGATTTGAATGCTTATCTACAGCTAACGATGGTTTATATCCATATCAATCATTGGTAATAATTTTCAATCCCATTTTATCATCTACTGTGATTTATACCCAATGTAATTTTAAGTTTGTGTAACTGTTGCGTCCGGATTTAACTCGTTCCTACGTCGCGATGATGTATGGGATGTTTTTAAAGCAAACAGTGCGAGGATTATTAATATTTAGCCCCGGAAATTTCCCGGAGCGATTATTTGCCGTATCTGGCGAATATAGTTGCATCTGAGAAACATGGGACCGCAAATTAAAGTCGTCGGAAGTGACCATCTCGCCGGGACGACATTACATATTTAATTATTTCTACTTACACAGCGGGGCCCTTTGTAGGTTTATTTAACATGGCTGAAGAAAATTACTTGCGGACCAAGCGGCACAAGAAATTTACAGAGGCAGTATTGTGGTTGTATCCTGTCATGCTTATTATTTGAAATTATTAAACAGACTAAAATGTTTACCCTTATATGAACTATTTGTAACTTACGTATTAATTTATCTAAATTGTAAATCTTAGTTACATGAC
The DNA here is from genome assembly GCA_963969525.1 of Ontholestes murinus. NCBI lineage: Eukaryota > Metazoa > Arthropoda > Insecta > Coleoptera > Staphylinidae > Ontholestes > Ontholestes murinus. Next base: position 73,627 of record CAXAKX010000755.1, read on the forward strand.
GAGCTAGTTTGTTTTAATTTTTTTTATGAATTCTCGGCAAGCAAACAAATTTTTACCTAAGACTATTACGTGTAAATGCCCCATTTCATTAATAAGTCCAATTATATTTTCTATAATTTATATGTTATGATATTTGGATAAATATAATAAAGAACGTATCTTTTCTTGAAAAGTAGTTTAAGATTTTTTACTCATATTTAGAATTAATTAGTTATTAGTATTAATTTTAAAATCTAAATTTAATTATCGAACAGAACAAGTGTGAAGATGTGAAAAATCGAAAATTACGATAATGCTTTTAGAAGTTGCATATTAAAAAGTGTTGTCGGAATATCTATATTTAAATACAAGTAGCAAAAACATTTTATTATAGCAGAGATTTAAAGTAGTACTGCTAGAGAAAGGCTACGATTCAAATATATTATCTTCTGATATTGTCTTAGTTTTAATCAACCTAGGACATTTTCAAAAATCTGAAAGAATAACGCTTTTCAAAAAATCTGAAGAGAAAGTTGTGAAATTCTAAAACTCTAAAAGAAAATTCTCTCTTGCGATTTGAAAGGCAAATACTGAAACTTTTCTATAGAAAAACAAGAAATTGAAATAAATTCTGAAAAAAATTTAATTGCTGAAAAAATCGGATAATATCAAGAAAAAGTTTTTTAAAAATTCTCGAAAAGTTGAATAATTACTAGAAAATTCTAAAATTGTATAAATAAATAACTTTAGATAAGACTAAGAAAGAAATAATGTATATTTTTAGAATAATAGAAAGATGACTTTCTAGAAGAATTCCTAAAATAAAAAAGTAGGAATAATTAAATTTAACAAAATTAGGTAGGCCTATCTTATTTAAGGTGTGAAAATACAACCTTTTCATTATGATTTCCAAACTTTGTACTTCAATTTTCTCATTCATTTAGAGGTTAATGCACCAGTAAATGGATAGGGGTGTAGCAGGAGGGGCCATTGCATTAACTAGGGCTTTATGTTTCGATGAAACAAATGTTTCTCATTTGATAATTTAAAAAATAAGAAAACATTTCGTAAGTCTACAAACATTAGTCTTATTAAAACTACAAGACAAATTACTTTATTATTATTATTATTATTATTATTGTCACTTTATTCAATATTAGGTGCAGTACATGACCATAACAGAAACACATACAATTAAATCATATTCCATAGCTATATGAAAACGTCACATAAAGAAAAGAACAAATATAATCATCTAAAATTAATATTATCCTCTATACAGAAGAATTCCTTTTTAACCAAGAATTTTCTTAATTTAATTTTAAATATCCGCTCATTTGAGATATTTTGGACTCTTTTTGGTAAGACTTTAAACATTTTCAGTGTAACGTACATCGGCGATTTTTCCAAGCGCGAAAGTCTATGGATTGGAAAACTATATTTATTCATATTACGTGTCTCATAGTTTTATGTAGAATTTTTCTTTGTCTTTAAGTTAAACACTAATATTTCATATATATACAAACTATAAAATGTAAGTATGCCAGGTCGCATAAACATACCCCTGCAGCTTTCATTAAATTTATGGTTAAATATAATTCTTACTGACCGTTTTTGGGTAAGAAATAATTGATTCGTTTGCAAAGAACAGCCATAATAATGATTTATTGAACCAATTACTTTCTATGCTAATTTAATTATAATAAACTATCAAAAGATAATTGAATAACATAACAATCAAGTTTATCAATATCTACAGATACGTGTTTCAATCTGTCGATTTCACCTTTTTTTTAAATTGAGATTTGTGAGTAAAAATTAAAGGCAATTTATGTTTTGACGTTTTTCCTTTTACTTTTAAAGAGTCAATCATATTTAGCACTATTTTCCATGCTTATGGATACTTTTTATTATCTACTTTAATTCCGATAAAAACTTCTGCAGCATAACCGTCAAGAGATACTCGTAAATAATAATATTTCTACATTCAATTTAACGATTTTTTTCATGCACCATTGATAAAAGACTAGATTTAAATGTAGTTCATTGATCAAAACCATTTGAGAACGATTCCAAGCTCATTTTAGGCATCACATAGTCATTTTTCGAAACCTGATTACTGCTTCCACTACTATCGTTGCTACTAAAGCTTCTTGAAATACTTGCACTATCAAAACTATCCTTTTACAAATCTTTTGCTTTACCTAATACATCATAGCTATTTTCAAATGCTTCACGTTCTTCGATATCCTTCCCTGCTGTAGAGTTGAGTTTATAAATATCAACTTGCACTAAATTAAAATCTTGCAAAACGGTTTTAAAATCTGAGACTCTAATCTTCAAAGGTTAATGATAATTTATTCAAAGGTTAATGATAATTTATTGGTATCTACATAAATATTATATCACCGCACCCTTAACATGACTCATTTTGTATAAAAGGCTTTATCTCATCAAATAAAAAATTGAATGTAATACAAACTAATAAGCTCAAATAAAAATAATTTGCTGACATGGATGGAATCCAGATATAGACGATAATTTAATTGATACCTAACCTATTGAATTTTCTCTAAACGAGTATGTAAATGACCAAACTGACCTCTTCAAGAAACGCAACTGTGCTCCTCGATATAGCTGACTTCTCTTTTTCGAAAGTAGTATATCTTCTTTGAAGATGTGAATAAACTACACACTTTTCACTATCCGGTTCGCAAGACCAATGTTTCGTTGCACCTATTGTTTATTTTAAAACTGATGATTTCAGGTTAATTAATTGCGCTTTAATATTCATGTTGGTGCAGGTGTATGTTGAAACAATTATCCTCGTGTTAAAGACCAGCAATGTCATTAAACAAACAGTTGTGCACAATCCCGAGTTACCATTGACTTTTGATAGCACCGTTGATTACATTTCGGATAATGCATATCAATATGGAAGGTTAGGTATTTTGAAAGGTTTTAAGAGAATAATGAATGAAGTTGTATCTAAAAATTCTAAAAATCTTGGAATAATTTTATAGATTATTTGCAAAAATCTTTAGAAATATTTAAGTGGTATATAAACTACGAACTTTTGATTCATCTATCACTTGGTGAAACATATTGTAGCGATTGGGTAAATGTGTAATTAATTTCACTTGGTTTTATTTGTTTCACAATTTTATTTATTTTACTTCCCTAACTAGTTTCGATCACACGATCATTCTCAAAGGGTTTTACAAGGATTACTAAAATCTAAGAAAATATTGCTCGCTTATATATCTAATTTAAGCCTATTTCGGGACAGACGCAATAAATGTATTTAGCAACGGGGAGTTTGGACTTTCCAGATTATCATTAGTGACGATTTTGCCGCAAGTTAGGGCTTTCTTAATGTGAAAAACTTCCCAGTAATTAAGTTTTTTACATTTTTGCATTTGTCTCAAAATTTTAAATTGAGATGGATCAAATATGTGGTTGTTATCAATGCAGTGTCTTGCGAAGCCTGTTTTTGGGTTTTTATCTAATATAGATTTTTTATGTTCGTATAATCGGGTTTTGAAGTTTCTGCCTGTTTGTCCGATATAAATATACATATATGAATTCTATTGATAATAATATCCAATTCACTATAGAAATTGAAGTAAATAACAAATTGAATTTTCTAGACCTAACTGTAAGTAAAATAGAAGACCGATTAGCTTACAATATTTATAGAAAGGATAGTTTTAGCGACGCAATAATACCGTCTGATTCATATCAATCCTATCAAATTAAAATGTGTATTTTCCATAGCCTAACAAATAGACTACTTAATATACCAATGTCAGAAATTGATTTTAATAAAGAGGTGGAAACGATTAAACAAATTGCAACTAATAACGGTTATAAACCAAGCATAATAAATAACTTGATAAAACGTAAATCCTCTTTATTAAAATTAATTTATGCCGGAGTAGCTCCATTAGATCGCAAAATATATTATTCATTAAATTATACAGGAAAAACGTCCCAAAAAATAAGTAATCTTCTGCACAAATTAAATATAAATATAATATCTGTTAACAAAAATAATTTAAAATCATTACTAGTAAATAACAAAGATAAGGTTGAGAAAGATCAAAAAAGTGGAGTATATGAGATACAG